>CM037882.1:44570431-44590431 GCA_021292165.1 Shinisaurus crocodilurus | reverse complement strand
GCACGATGAAGCCGAGCGGCTGCGTGATGGGGTAGAGCAAGAAGTGGCCCTTGCCGATGAGCGTGCGCGCCGTCGGGGCGCACGGCGCCAAGGCCTGCGGGAAATCCAGCGGGGCTTTCCGCCGCGGTGGCGAGTCCGACAGGAGGCTCTCCACGCTGAACGGGTTGAGCTTGGGAAAGCCCGAGCCGCCGGCACCGCCGCCGCTCCCGGGCCCCGCTGCCATAGAGGCGGGTGCTGCACACTCGGAGCCCGACAGGCGCGGAGGTGTCCTTGGCCGTGCACCGATTGCTGCAGCCCCCACCGCGGCTCGGGTAGAAAGCCGAGGCCGTGAGGTCGCAGCTGCCAGCCAGGGCCGGGTTGCGGGAGTTGGCCGAGGGCGCCTTGCAGCCGTCGGGCGGATCAGGAGAGAGGCCTCCCCCGCCGCCGTCGCTGTCCGAGCTCTGCGTGCTGCTGTTCACCGAGAGGCCGCTGGGTGAATGCAGGTTGCGGCCCTGGCTCTTGAGCAGCTTCTTCTCGTGCTTGCGCTTCTTCTTCTCCATCTTCTCCAGCTCTTTGCGCGCGATCTCCTCCGGGTCCATGGGCTCCCCGCTGCACGTCGTCGGGTGGGAGTTGTGAGCCGGCCGGCCTGGCCCTTTCTTCGTGTTCTCCTTCTTCCTCCATTTGGCCCGGCGGTTTTGGAACCAAACCTACACACCGAACAAGGAGAAGCAATTAACAGTCGTGGCTTTCCCCGCCCCACACCCCACGCAGCCCCCTCCCCCGCCCCAGGGCGAAGGATCAGGGCCGCTGGAGGTGGGGGAGGGACGCCAGAACACACACACCCTTCCTCTGTTTTCATTTGGAAGCAGACAAGAGCAAAATAACATCCCTGAACCATTCCTGGGTGTTTAAAAAATATTTTTTAAAAAATGAGAATTGAGAAGGAAGGTTGGGTCCTTTTAGCGGGCAGAGACGACGGACACAGATACCCCAGAAGACAGGGAAACAATTCCGAAGCGAACAGCATGCAAAGAAAGCAGGGGGGGGGAGAGAAAGAAGAGTTCAGAATCAAGGTTGGGGGGGAGAGAGATTTTTCTCCTTCCTCACTAGATAGCTCTGCTGCCGCTCCGCGGTTACAGGGGGCGGGGGGGTGGGTGGAAATGTCCAAGCTGGATTTTTTTTCCCCCTGAAGTGTGCTCGCACCCACCCACACACAGAGAGGGCTTCCGTCCCCTCTCAGACCGCATTTATTTTATCTGCGGCAACGTGCCTTGGTTTGCTTTTGTGCCCTACTTGTTTCATAGATTTCATAGAGTTGGAGGGAGCCTACAAGGCTATCGAGTCCAACCCCCTGCTCAATGCAGGAAACTAGAGGACGGGGTCTCCCGTCCAAGTAACAACCAGGCCTGACCCTGCTTAGCTTTCCACACTCAGACAAGCTGAGCCAGCGTAAGCCAAATGCACAATTTCTATGGGCTTTGAGCGTGTGCGTGCGCGCGCGCTAAATTCGGTTGGCATTGCTCCTAGAGAAGCGCGCGGGGGGGGGGATCTTGGTTTTTAAAATAATCATAATCAGAAGTTTTTTTAAAAGAAGAAGTTTAACTGCGGAATTGGGAGGGGGTGCCGTTAGGAGGGAAGATCAAACTCGACAACTTTGTGCAGGTACCGGATCGTTGAAGAGGAAGAGGCTATGCTTCTCCCCCATCTGTACGACACACACACAATCTCCCGTGCTCCTTTGGAAAGGAAATGCGCTGGATTAACCATTTACGGCTTCTGATCAAAGACGAAGGGAGAGAAACAAAACAATACTTCGATTCTACGAGGCATGTTCTCTCATCAGCCCCCTCCTCCAATAGCTGTATCCTTTCTCGGGTTTCCATTATTGTGTATGGGGGGGGCAGCGAAAGATAGAAAAAACAAAGCCCCCAACTTGACGAGTGTGAAATTGACAAACGAACGTGGGGATCAAGGTCTGACCCTATGAAAAGTCAGATGTCCGCACCGGCTGGTAGGGAACTCCCCCCAACATCACACTATTCACAAGTTGTGTGTGTCTGTGTGTGTGTGTGTGTGTGTGTGTGTTTTAAAGGCACACATCCACCATTTTCCTGTGTAACATGTAACATTCCCCATCCTAAACATACTGACTGATGAGAAGGGTGTTGGGGTGGGGGGGAGATACCTACAACTCAACCAGCTTTGAGCAAATATCTATCTTTCAAGAACCAAGAACCCTTAAGGCGATGGAAAACAGAATATTAAAAAAAAGAGGAAGAGGTCCCCAATTAAAATATTAACCAAATCAGCATTCACTAACAGGCTTCCAAGTCAATAATAACTACAGTGATTATTATCATTAATAATAATAATAATAACATTACTATTTTTAAAAAAGCAAAAAACCTTTGACCATTTTCCACCTCTCACTCCCCTTCTCCAGTTAACTGTGATTACAGGGAAACCAAATAAGCCATTTTATTGTCTTTATTTTTATTTTTTAAAATCTGTTTTCAAAGGTAAACAGTGAGTAGGGGGGGCTTGGAGGCAGGGAAAATCCATGTTAAAGAGGTTTGGTTAGTTCGGTTTTTTAAAGGAACTGGGGAGATGGAGCGATCAGTGCTCCCCATCACACTCACACACACACAAACACGCACACACGAGATTATTTGCTTGTTCTGCTGGTATGTATATTGTAATTCTTTCTCCTTTTTTTTTGGTGTCAGCTCCAACAGCCCTTGTCACCAAGAATTACTCATTATCGTATTAGAGGGAAATCGAGGGTCTTGACTTCATTCAACAGCCTCAGAACAAATTGGATAAAAGGATTTCGAAACAGAAGAGGTCAGGAGGGGGGAGAGAGAGAGAGAGGAAGCATTTTGCAAATACACCTTTTGCGGATTATAACAGCCAGTAACGTTATTCGCCCCATGCCTTTGGGAGAAACAACTTTATAGAAATAGGGGAAGAGGGTTTCTTTGTGTGGGGGGGGTGGAGGTTGCTTTGATCCCGCGGCTCTCGGAGTTTATTTCACAAACACGCCACCCGATGTTTCTCGGGGCTTGGTTTGTCAAGGGCCCTGCAGTATATTGTACTAGTATGTGCAAAGTTTGTGGGGGGGGGGGGGGAGAGATGTCCATCTTTACCAAGTTCAGAACTAAAGGGGGCAACTGTATTTGCACTCAGGTTATTGATGATAATTTTATAGACAATTAGCCTGAGATTATTTGTACATGCTCGATTGAAGGGGGGTATTGCCCCCCCCCGACCCCGCAAGAAAACAAAGATGGATGAAAACGAGGTGAAATATATATTCTGCTGAAATCAATGCCAGACTTCATATTGGTCGAAACAGAGAATGTCATACACACACACACACCTATCTATGCACACACACACACACACACACACACACACGCCACCCCGTCTGCTTCGAAGCTACATCTTCACCTTAAAATGCCCCCCCATCTGTCCTAGGGGTTAAGCAGCAAAGTTGAATAGACACATCCCTTATAGCAGGCCTATATCTGAAAAATATTTAATGCGAACTAGGTTTAAGAACTTTGGGGAATTTTGGAGGCAGGAGGGAAAACAGAGGCGAGGCAAGAAATTACCCTACTAGCTAAAAAACAAAACAAAACCCAAAACAAAAGAGAGATATTTATACACACTCATACATGCGCGCGCACACACACGGCGGGTAGAAATTAAAATGGGGGTGGGGCAGAGATGTGTCAAGATTAAATCCACAGCGCAATTAACACCGCCTGGGGTTCAGGGCAGAAGGAGTGGAGAAATTGGTTTTTGCAAATATCCCCCCCCCCCTCTTAAAATGGCTTTCCCAATACGCTTTAAAAATTACTTTGCTGGTAAATTTGTGCAGAGATCATGTTGTCTGCCCCGAGTAAGAGAAAGAGGGAGAGCCCAAGTTAAGCTCCGTGCCGAACTCTTTCACACGACCAGGAACAGGAGGTTTCAGAGTCTGTCTTCTTCAGCTTGGATCGTGCCCTTTATGTTCGTGTGGGGGAGCGGGACCATAGGAAATTCTCTCATGCTTACCTGCACTCTGGACTCCACCAAGTCGAGCCTCAGCGCCAGCGCCTCTCTCATAAACACGTCGGGATAGTGACTTTCGTTAAAAGCCTTCTCTAACTCTTCCAGTTGCCAGCCAGTAAAATTCGTGCGGGTCCGTCGTCTTTTACAACCGGGGCTTTCCTTGTCTGGGTCGACAGAGTCTGAAAGAGGGGGAAACGCTATCAAAGGAACGGTCCGGAAGCCCAATCGGAACCCAAAATGACCAGTTTACCCCGATTGGAAGAGACTCGAATGCGGATCGCCTTCAACGTCATGAACAATCAGGTAAAAATCTAACCCAAGTCCTACTTAGAATAGACCCATTGAAATGAATGGGACTTGAGTCATGACTAAGTTAAGTCCCCTTCATTTCAATGGGTCTACTCTAAGTAAGACTAGCTGGATTTTACCCTGGGGCAGCTGCAGACTTCAAAACTGAACCATAGTAATGGAGTAATCTGGGTTTTTATTTTTATTTTCCCCACATCTCTTGGGTATAAACGTTTAACTCTCCCTAACACCTCGATCCTTAGCTGGAAGCAAATCCCACTGATTTTGATATAACTATTTCCAAATAAGTGCCTTTAGGGCGGCCATGGATTTGTTCGAGGGTATTAAATAACTGGAATTTATCATTTAAGCACGAGGCAAGATGTTGTTCTCCTGGATTTACTTTTTGAAAAAGGGAAGAGGAACACTTCAAAAAAAAAAAAAAGTTCCTGATTTCGAGGGTTAGGACTCACCTGCCTTATTCATTGTTTGGGGGGGGCTTGTGTGTGTGGGAAGCGATTTGACACTTGTGTGCCTTCCCCCACCCCCCTTTTCATGCAAGGTTCAAGGCGGCTTTGCCAGATCAAAGTTACACAATAAAGAGCACACGTTTAGGATCTGTGAGGTCTAAAATAAAAAAGGGGCCTCCTTTGTGTTCTGTGTGAAACTGCACTTTTGGAATAAACAGAGGGAAATAATAATAATAATAATGATGACGACGACGACGACGACGACGAAGGACCACCTGAGAACTTTCTTTCCTAGGATGGGCCATGAAGGGGCTTTGCAAATCCTGCTCTTCTGCACCCACCCCTCTCTTGTTGTCTTTAGGATCTTCTGTTTGGGCCACCAAATTAATAGCCCAACACCAAAGTCAGGTGTTGCAATTTGGCCAGGAATATCCTGCCTCCCTTATTTCAGAATGCAGAGATGGGAGCTTAAAGAGATTGTACTATTGGTATCTTAAGACCTTTATACTTTATTAATGTGTACATATATACGCACGCACACGTATATGGAGATATATATATATATATATATATATATATACACACACACACACATACACACACGGATATATATATATATATATATATTCATATAGAGAGGCTGTTCCAAATCCAAGTATTTAGCAGTCCGTTTCCGCTGTAGTAAAAAGGTGGCAAATCCATATCGTGGAAACTACACCGAGAGACTTTATTTGCAGTCGAAAACGGCTTTTGTCCCCCCCCCCCCATCCTATCACTCCCCAATTTCACCCTTCCTCCCCTTCCCCTCTCCGCCACCTTGGGAATCTCTCATTTCTTTTTAACTGCTTGAAAATAAAATTTAAAAAACGTCCCTATCGCAATTGCAAAGAAAACAGCTCAGAGAGGGGGGGGGGGCAAAGCACAGAAACCATCGATTGCAAAGAATCGCGGCTCGCCGCTCGAGCTCTTATGGAAGCCAAGGGCTATTGGACCGGCTGTTCCCATCAGACCCCTGCCTCTTTTTATTGAAATCGTGGTTTGTTTCCTAAAAAATCCAGCCGTTGCATCCTGACCCCTGGTTCACCCCGACTGATGTTTAGTCTGGCGCGTCGGGCCGGGCGCCCCCCTCGAATCCACCTGAAAATCCACCGGATTTTCTGCCTGGCGATTCTGGGGAGGAGGAGGAGAAGCCTGGAGATTTTGGAGGTGCGTGGGGTGGGGCGACAGGGGACGGATCAGGCAGGATTAGTTTGGGGGGGGGGTCTCCTGGAACGGCCGCGCGCCGACTTACCGGAGAGCTTGAAGGGCTGCCCGTCTCCGTTGACGCCGCAGCCGGAAGGGATGAGCGGGTTCGGGTTGACCACGGAGGCGGCGCAGGAGCCGTTGAGTAATCCGTCGATGGAGAAGGGCACCGAGGCGGCGGCCGCAGCAGCCGCGGCGGCCGACTGCAGCTGGTGCCCGGCCAGCTCGTAGACATGGTGATGGCCGATCGGGTACGGGAAGCCCACCATGCCTCCGAACTGGGCATGGGGATGCTCGAGGATGCGGCTGTCCATCATGGAGGGGGCGGTGGCGGCGGCGGCGGCAGCGGCGGGTGGGTGATGGGTGGGGGGCTACGCGCGCCTCTCAGCGCAGCTGCGGCAGCTGCTGCTGCTGCTGCTGCTGCTGCTGCTGCTGCCGCCACCGCCGCCGGAGGAGCGCCGCCGCGGTGGTGGCAGCCGCGACGGCGGCGGGAGCGAGGTAGTTGCGCAGGCGAGGGCGCATGCTGCAGGGCGCTCGGGCGCTTTAACTTTATCAACATCAGGCCTCCCAATAATTAGGCTCAGGCCCGGGGAATTTGGGACCAATAAGAAACGTTAATCGGCCCTGACGTCAGAGACGTGCTGGGGCGGTGGGGGAGCCAAACGTTTTCCATATCGATTGCTAATTATACCTGACATCCACCCTCAATAAACAATATCAAAGCTGTCACAACAAGACAAGGAGGAGAAAGGAGGAGAGGGGAGGAGGGGGGGTCCTCTTTGATAAGAACTCCAGCCCCTGGAGTAAGGGGGGGAAGGAGGGAGGGGGGAAGGAGGGAGGGAGTAAGGGGGGGGAGCTGCCTAGGCCAACAAGGAGAAAAAGGATGGGGGGGGGGGAGAAACAGGAGGAGAACTTAGAGGTCTGATTGATGCCCAGTTAAATACTCAAAAGCAACCAGAGTTACGCGCTCCTCGTCACCCACCTCTTCCCCTCCTCCTCCAAACCACTAATAGATTTCCCTTTAAAACATTCGTTGGTGTGTTGTGGAAAGAGGGTTTCTTCCCTCCCTCTCTCCCCCCCCGTCCCTCCCTCTCTCCCCCCCCGTCCCTCCCTCTCTCCCCCCCCGTCCCTCCCTCTCTCCCCCCCCCGTCCCTCCCTCTCTCCCCCCCCCGTCCCTCCCTCTCTCCCCCCACCCTCGTCTTCTCCCTCCTCCCCCCCTCGTCTTCTTCTCCGTCTACACCAGAAACGTTTCGACTCCTCTGAACCTTTAAAGTGATGTTGCTCCAATTACAGGGAGACATTGAGCGGCAAATAGACTGATCCAATAATAGGAGATTCATCATCCTCTCTTTCCAGGCCTGTCACAATGAATTTAAAACTACAAGCCTTTTCATCTCCTCTCAGGCTTCTCTAGCAAAGGGGGGGGGGCGGGATTGGAAAGACTAAAAAAAAGGTGGTGGGGACTGTGGAGCAAAGAAGAAGAGCAGGAAAGCTAGGAATATATATATATATATATATATATAGAGAGAGAGAGAGAGAGAGAGAGAGAGAGAGAGAGAATTGAACTGCTCCTGCACGGCGTTTAAAACAGCGCCATCCGATCGTATCCATCAAAATAATAATTAACGCCATTCCCCTATTGATCCCTGGAAAAGCCCATATTAAATTATGAATGGGGCCAGAGGGTGTCTAATTAAAAAGCAGTCTATTTAGCAAAAGGGAGGGCCAATTTCTGTGTGTGTGTGTATATATATATATATATATATATATATGGATAATTATAAAATATCCGGGCATGTATGAATGAGTACACAGAAAGTAACAGGGCTGCTTTATGTGCCCATGCAGCGTTCTACACAAACTCCATGTGACTTTACTCTTGAGGAGGCCCCACTGAAGTCAACAAACGCCTGTGTAAACGGGTGGGCCACGCGGAACGTATACTCCCTTTGGAGCAAATAAAGGGCGTGCTTTGTGGCTCCCCAAACACCACGCCCGTGGCCGCTTTCCTCAAGAGTAAGGGGCTCCTTTGAAATCATGGGCGGCTCTGGTCTTGGGGGTGTGGGGAAACTTCCACGGATTTCGCTCCCGAAGACACCTCCCCTCCCCGTTGACAGTGACACGTCTTCCTTAGGCCTGGATAAGGTTGGCACGGGGGAGTGTGGGGAGACATGATAGGATCATACCCCCTAGGCCGCAGGCGTCGAAATGCTTACTTCGGAGCAAGTCTAATCTGGAATAACTCCTGGTTTGAAGACCTTGATCCCGGCCTAACCTTAAACAGCTTCGGGGGGGGGGGGTCTTCCCTAATTGAATTAAATACCCGACCTGGTTGTAACTTTGGGGCCGCCCGATCTGCCGCTGACTTCCCCGGTGATGGGCGTCTCAAAGGCTTGCAGCGCAACTCAGGCAACCGCCCATAGAAGACTTAGGATCCAAGAGAAGTAATTCGAACAAACGCACAACTTCCCATACACATGGCGGCTGCAGAGAAGCTCCTTAACGTGGCAACCTGCAGTCCCGAACGCCTGCAACTTTACTCAGAAGTAAGCCACACGGTGTTCAGTGAAGATGGCTCCCAGAGAAGTGTGCGGATAGACTAGGATTGCAGAAGGCGAATGGCAGCACCACTCAGCTCACTTTTACTCGGAACGGAAGTAGGTGCCTCTGTGCTCGGAAGGACTCACTCGCAAGTAAGTGGGCATGCTATAACCTTGCAGCCAAAGGAACATATCCGATATCTGAGCCCAGCGCACACAGCACAACCCACAAAACTTTTTTAAAAATCATAATTTTAAAAGTGTGTTCGTGCGACTTCTTCCTGGATTTGTGTTTCAACCGGATCCTAGCCACAGGGTGCCTAAACCTGTTAAAAGCAACCAGCTTAAGCCCGCCTAACTGCGGCAGCATAGGATCGGCCTGCAGATCTGCAGGGCTCAACGCTGTTGGATTATCTCTGTTTTCCTCATCTTGGTCATGAAAGTTAGGATTCTCGCAAACCAAAGTGCTCCGAGGAGCAGGCTGCGCCTAAAAAACCGGATCATTTCCCTAAACCGTGTAAAGAGATGCTGACCTGACCAGACTTTACTCGAGCTTACGAGGGTATTTATCTCTTATTATATAATTAATACATTAAAAAAAAAAAAACTCCCCCCCTTTGAGTGACATTTCTTAATATATATTCAAACAGCAACAGCATTCCCACAGAGAAACGCTATCGTCGGAAAGGTGAACAGTGAAGGAAGAAAGTCAGAAAGAGCTGGTCTGCAGATAAAGCAAATCTCTCCTTTAAAAACAAAAGCAAAAAACCCCACACCCTCTTTCATTCACTTCTTCATTCTTTCAAGGTTTCAGAAAGAGAGAGGGAAGTGCATCTTTGGAAAATATTTTGTTTTTAAAGACTCACACCCACCCCCTTCCAAAATCCCTAGTATAGATATATATTTTTTGTGAGGGTGGGGGCAAAAGGGTGCTTTTCACAGTGCCCGTTTCTGGGTGGCAAATTTAAATTCGAAGTAACCCCCCCCCCCGGAATCCAAGCTTCTAATCCGGGTTGTCGTTCAGTCCACTGTCACCTTTAAAACAAAATCTAATTGAATATCCTACAACGGACCACTGCCTGCCTGCCTGCCTCCCTCCCTCCCTCCCAACCCTACTCGACTCTAGATGGCAGTTTAATTATTACCTTTAAAAAAGGGGGGGGAAGAAAATTTAAAAAATGGCATTTAGACACTCAGGCATACACGCCCCCAACTCGAGCAAGCAAGAAGAAAATGATGGGGTTGGTATTAATTCCGGGGTGAGAGGCCAAGAGCTTCTCTTTTCAGCATAATTTAATTTCTTTCTCTATAAATACTAAATGTAAACTGTAGCCACTGAAGCAAGTTTTAGCCTGTAGCAATAAAACCCTCATTTTCTGTCGGATCTCCGGACAGGAGTGCCAAAGGAGCGTGTTTTTGAATACAGAACGGTAATCAATCCAACACACGAATAAAAAAGGGGGGCTGGATCTTTCCCCTCCCGCGCGCTCTCTCCCCTCCCCCCTCTTTATTATAATGAATTAATTCGACTTTATTTATCCCACTTTCTGGAGCTGACAGAATGTTAATTTGAGTCGAAATTTCTCTCGCCTCTCACTCGCTGACCCTTGCCCCCCAGACTGGCGTGTTGTAATAACCTGAATCTTTCAACAGAAGCCCTGATAATTGTTACCTTATTAGCATGCAAATTGTTTAATTAATATTATTATGGAGAAGCATACAATCCGTCCGTCACTTGACCTCGAGAGCAAGTCCACGTAGCAATCGGCTCTGTGCATTTCAATGGGTACATTTCAAAATCGACTTTGCCATTTTTTCCTGGCTTTCTTTCTTTCTCTTTCTTTCTTTCTTTCTTTCCACCCTCCTCCTTTTTCTTATTTCATGTTTCCCGGATCCTTGTTGAGGTTCAAAAAAAACTCTCTTAAAGTGCTTGAGAGGAGCCTTTTATGGGGGGTGCAAGCAGAAGGGGGGGGCTTTGATCAAACCCTTCCTTGATATCTCTTTATATTCCACTCCATCTTTAACACACACACACACACACGAGAGAAATCGTTTTATTCTCTGTCTTCTTTTAGTTTTTAGGGGGGTTTTTAAACTTTTTTTTTATTTCCAACATCAAAATTTCTAATAATTGCTTCCTTGCCAATTGCAGCTGCTTTAAAGGCGACCGATTTCGAGGGCTGTTCTTCCAAGCCAGATTGGTAGAAGGCGAAGCACATTGAGAGGGAGGGAGGGGGGAGGAAGAAAAAAGAAAGCAGCCCTTGACATGCAGTCCTGGGAGACGTCGCATTTAAATCCCTTTTTCTACAGCCGAGTGACATTGTCAGATGCTAGCTTTAATTAACTTGATAATAAGACGTACAAGACTAGCATTCGGGACGCGGGCGCGCCTCCGCCTTGTTTCCAACCACCCGCCCCTCCACGTCTCTTTTTATATCACAATCTATGTGTTTTATCTTACACAGAGCTTCTTATTCTGCAGGCTGTTTTTTTCTTCGTCGTCTCTTTTTTTTTCCCCCTGCAAAGAATCGGAAAAGCCCAAAATTAAACTTTTTTTTTTTTAAAGGACTCGTTCTGCTTGGACCGGTTTGGAGAGGCAGAGCGTCCGGGGTGAGCGCCCGGGGCGCAGAGAGTGAGGCTGCGTGGAGAGTTCGGCAGACAAAGGGGCGGGGCAAGAAGAGCCAGGACTAGTTGGTTAAGCTGCCTGAGCCCGACCAGAGAGATGGTTCGCATGTGGGGAGTCAAAGGAGGACAGGGCACTTCTCTGACCTCGCCTTTCCGAAATGTGGTTCCCGGAACCCCCGGGCTCCGACAGAAGATTTGGGAGACGTCCCTGCTCCAATTTTTGTTTTAATTTTTGGGAAGAACAGATTTCTTGGGTCCGAGGTCGAATATGAGATGATCATCCCCTAGCCAGCAAAGCTTCTTAACCACAATCCTGAACATAGCTGCCTGTGGGATTATGGGAGTTGTAGTCCAACGCATCTAGTGGACACCAGGTTGAGGAAGGTTGGTGTAGGGGCATGTAAACATCAGTTCATTATTGAGGCTTCCTCCAGCTCTGTGTCCTGTTTCCTGGGAATAAGGAACTGGCAGGTAGGAATCGACCTCAGCCTAGTCAACAGAGGTGGTGTGAGGGGCAGCCCACCAGGGCTGGAGCCCCAAATCTTTCATGTGGAGCCCAGAATGTCTGGGAGGTCACCTGCCCCACCACCCTGCTGTCCAGGAGCACTTGCTGTAATAAAGGTCCAGATGATCTCTGTTGCATCTGCTCCCCACAGATTAGCTGGCTCTTTGCCCACATGTGCTTCATCTCCTGCTGCCCCCCAGCCCTGAATCTTTCTCCCTGAGGGTTTTTTCTGAAATCAAATGCCCTCCTCTCCCCTGTAGATACATCCCTTTAGTGGTGTCCTTAGGAGACAGGGTCCTTCTTCACAGACTTGAGCATATGTAAATTAGCATATGCCAATTTGAGCTTTTCTTTCTTTCTTTTGTCCTGTGGGCCTGAGCCCCAGATCTTTTTGGTACTTAGCACCACCTCTACTAGTCAAAGGAAGCCTCTGGCTTGTGGGCTTGGGAGGGGGCATCTGCTTGCCCACTGTGGGGAAGAGGTATAGTGGACTGGATGGAACATTTGCCCTGGTGCCAGTAGATGGCCTTTCTGATGCTCTTCAGAAGAGGACCATCCTTGTCCTTTTTAAATAATTGCTGCCATCAGAAGGCAGCCCCCTCTGCTCCTTCCATCTGCTGAAAGGAGGAAACATCAGTTGACAGACTTTGGGAGAAGTTCTTTGATTGGGGCCTAGTTGAGCTTCACAGGAAGGGGGTGGCCAGCAGGATGGCCACTCGGTGGGACCCATTAAAAACATGTGCTCTTTGTTCTTGCTTTGAATTGTCTAGATGCTCTCTGGTTCTCCCAGATCCCAAGAAGAACTTTCAACTAAAACATCCATGTTTATGAGTGATGTTTAACTTCAAAGAAGACATAACAGAAGAAGACAGTGTTGCATAGTGGTGAGAGTACTGGACTGCGACTCAGGGAATCTGGGTTCTAGTCCCCACTCGGCCATGAAGAACACTGGGTGGACTTTGGCCCAGCCACTGACTCTCAGCCTAACCTACCTCACAGGATCATTGTGAGGATAAAATCGAGAGACCGCTGCCTGAGGTTCCTTGCAAGAGGACGAAAGGCAGGATAGAAATACAATAGTTAAAAAAAAATTCATCTCACCTTTTAAAAAGAAGGAAAAGGGTTAAGCTAGGCAACAGAGAACCTCAGCCTATCTGCACTTAAATCCTAAACAGTGCAATCTTACACATATCTACTCTGAAATAAGCCCCATTGAGTTCAATAAGAGTGTATAGGATTGAAGCCAAAGCCATGCTCAACCCGATGCTATATATGTTTACTTGGATCGAAGGCTACAATCCTATACCCACTTACCTCTGAGTAAGCCCTCTGAAACTCAATGGGGCTTACGTCTGAGTTGACATGTCCAGGACTGCACAATTTTTCCCATGCAATGAGCCTTATTCCCATCACAGAGGGAAACTGTTGTGTTTCTGTGGCATTGCTGAAGTGTTCAGGATTGTTGTGAAGAAGACTGGGTTGGGGCTTTCCAATGCTGATATAAACTTTATTCTAAAGCAAAACAAACTTTATTGTAACCGTTGCTGTTATTAATAAAAACAACAATTGTTCACATCCCTGCTCAGCCATGAAGCTCCCTGGTAAACTTGGGTGAGTCACTCTCTCAGCCTAACCTACCTCACAGGGTTGTTGTGAGGGGGGGAATAGAGGAAATTATGGACACTGCCCTGAACTCCTTGGAGAAAAAGTGAGATAAGAATATCTTAACACCTATAATTCCATTGATCTACATGTCGCTTTAGAACAGGGGTGAGGAACTAGTGGCCCGGCAGATGTTTTGGCCTACAACTCCCATGAACCCTCACCATTGGCTATGCTGGCTAGTGCTGCTGGGAGCTGTAGGCCAAAACCTAGGGAGGGCCACAAGTTGCCCCCCCTGCTTTAGAGAGTTACTGTACATCAAACCCCACCACCACCTACATAGATTTCTGCCCCAAGAAGCTTACAGTCTAAATTGGGGCCTTGAAACGCTCTCACAGAAGGGAAGGAGGTTGGTTTGCTTTAGGCAAGGATCATTTTCACCCTTGCCTTGTAAGCACAGAATCCAGGGAGCAACAACAAGCCACTGGTAGCCATCCAAAGTTGCTAATGCAATGAGGACATTGCAATGATTTACCCCTGGCCAGCTTCATATATCTCTGTCGTTTCCTTCTCAAGCCTGTTCCTTTGACTTCCATCTGCTTTAGAGATCGACCCTGGGAATGTCCCAGGATCCAAGGGAATCAAAGGTCAAAGTCTACAGCGGAGAAAAAAGTTACCCCCCACAGCCTTGAGCTATTTTACACACACACACACACACACACACACACACCTCCTCAAAAGAAGGGCGCAATGAGGGCAAAAGCCAAGAACTCCAGAGCAACGGGTACATTGCGGAAGTCAGTGAGTGCAGGAAGACAACCGCAAGCAGGAAAAGAGGTGTGTACAGAGGATTGTGGGTGGAGGGGGACAGAAGTTCAGACAAAACTTTAGGGGAGTTCCAGCAAAAAAAAGAAAAAGGCAGACCATCTTCATTGGGAATGTCCCAGTCAGAATGGGAAATGTTGGAGGTCGCTGACATCTCTGGATTTGTTCTCACTTAATGGCTGGTAGCTGAACATGTGAACGGCCTCCCATTGAAACGCATTGTTTTTGGAAGTGACAGGAAAGGTATTTCTCCAAGGTTTGCTCTGTTGTGGCCCCTTCACACAGTGGCCGGCCAGCCAGCCATCACCCTGTGACCATGCAGGCTTCATCCAGTGAGGAGCAGCATGTTTGGGGCTCCTTTCACTTTGTGGACCAGAAGGGGAAGGAGGAACATGCAAGGTGTTCCTGGTGGCTTTGGTGCAACTGGTACATACAAAAAACAGTGCCCAGTGAGGCAGGCCAATGCCTTTTGTCCACTGTGGTAATTACTCTGGAGTAAGAAATGCAACATAAGAACATCAAGGATGACTCCAGCTTGCATTTTATGTGATCAGGCATGCCCTTTGGTTACCAGTTAGGGGGCATGAGCTTTCAGGAACTCAAGAATTGTCTCACTGGATCAGGCCAAGGTCCATCCAGCCCTCCCCAACCTGGCACTCTGCAGATGTGTCAGTCATCAATGGTCCTGCTGACGAGGAAGAGGGCGGTTGTAGTCGGACACATCTCAAGGGTGCCAAACTGGGGAAGGAGAGATGCTGGTGGGGGGAGAAATGAGAGACAGGTTCTTGCCTTCCTTTGTGGCTTGCTTGTGAGCTACCCACAGGCTTCTGGCTGGCTACCGACAGAATCAGGATACTGGGAAACTCTTCAGGTTCTTATTCCAGTGTTGCTTGTTTGGGCTGCTTCTTTCTGCCTCTATGATATCCTTTTTTGAGATGCTCCAAGCAGAACTCTGCGCAACATTCCAAATGTGACTGCATCATAGATTGGTATGAAAACTAGTGCTGCGCCAAAAATTTCTCCCACATTTTTTTTTACCCTTCTCATTCAATTTGATAGAAAAGAAATTGCTTTCAGAAATAATTCAAAGGAGAAAAAAAGTCTGGGAGGTTCTCATGGGTTAGGTTCAGGTTTGTCGCACTTACCTTATTTATTATATTTATACCCCACCTTTTTTCCTGCAAGGAACCCAAGGTGGCTTACATGATCATCATCATCCTCTCCATTTTATCCTCACAACAACCCTGTGAGGTAGGTTAGGCTGAGAGTCAGTGACTGACTGGCCCAAAGTTACCCAGTGAGTTTCATGGCCAAGTGGGGACTAGAACCCGGATCTCCTGAGTCCCAGTCCAACACTTTCACCACTATGCCACACTGGCTCTCTTGCTAAAGAGGTGGCTGAGGAGTGTACAGGAGTGTCCTGTCTTTCACTGTGCAGTCACATTTCTGGCAGCCTGTAGCCTTCTCAGCTTCCCACACTTCAAGTAAAGTCTAGGGGAAAACACCATAATGTTGCAGGACACTGAATAATGGGCTCAAGTTACAGGAAGCCAGATTCTGCCTGGACATCAGGAAAAAAATTCCTGACTGTTAGAGCAATAGGACAATGGAACCAACTACCTAGGGAGGTGGTGGGCTCTCCCACACTGGAGGCATTTCAAGGTGCAGCTGGACAGCCATCTGTGGGGATGCTTTGACTTGGATTCCTGCACTGAGCAGGGGGTTGGACTCTATGGCCTTATAGGCCCCTTCCCAACTCTATTATTCTAACTCCTCCCAGATCAAGGATGTGCAGGCAGCCTGGGAGGCTGCAGAGCAATGGAGAGATGTATAACAGAAGGAAAACACACAGGCAGCACCCTTGGCTGCCTCACAGTGATTAGGGAAGCTCAAAAACACCACAAAAATAGATTATAAAACACCCTGAAAATGAGGCAGAACAATGGAGCCTCTTTCACTGGGGAAGAAAACTTTCAGGAAAATGAAGGGCGGATTTTGGCACACCACTAGCTCCACCTCTTCCCTGTAACTGGATGCA
The DNA here is from genome assembly GCA_021292165.1 of Shinisaurus crocodilurus. NCBI lineage: Eukaryota > Metazoa > Chordata > Lepidosauria > Squamata > Shinisauridae > Shinisaurus > Shinisaurus crocodilurus. The sequence goes on along the minus strand of CM037882.1, from coordinate 44,574,261 downwards.
ACACTGCCCCCCCCACACACACACACACCTGCATTGTGGAGGATGCAAAAGGGGGTGGGAGACTGTGCCAACACAGTTGGTGCTGTTGCCACTTGCAGTGGCAGCACACACACAAAAACCCAAAACCCTGAGGGGGGGAAGAAAGCATCTGTGCTGCAACCTCTGCCAATAGTGAGCCCTACCTGGGAGACACTGTTGAGAATGTCTCCTCCCCCTGGAGAAAATTGGGGAAATTGTCCATCCCCCCTCCCCCAAATTTCTCTGCCCACAAATAGGGTAGAGAATTCAAGAGGCCATTTGCTCGCAGCTCTAATTTTTATGGCTGCAATCCTATACTGCAATGAGTAAGCCCCACTGAATTCAATAGGGCTGATGTCTGAGTAGGCATGTATTGCTGGCTGGGGCATTATGGGAGTTATGGTCCAACTCATCTGGAGGGCTACAGGCTTGGGAAGCCTGACTTAGGCCACATTATACCTTCTGTCAGGCAGTCGCTGCTTGATCAACTAACCACAAGTTTTGCTGCTTAACTGACTAATCACAAGTTTTCGTCAATTCATCTATCGGTCAGTCGATTAAAACTGCATGAATTTACTTATGAGAGACAAACAGATAGTTCTAAAAGGTGTGGGGCGGGCCGCGGGGAGCATAGTTCCCTTGCGCTTAGTTGATGCAAGGCAGTATTGCAGCAGACAGCTTCTCAGAAGAGGCATCCCCTATTCTCTCTTGCACAAGAAGAAACGCTTTAAACAAAACAGAAAGATGGAACTTGCCACCTGTCATTATTATAAGTATTTGTATTAAAAGTCATTTTTATATTTCTTGGCTGCCTTTCAGGACAGAAGCCTGAAAGGCAGCCAAGGCAACATCCAACCATTAACAGCCTTCTCCAACCTGGTGCCCTCCAGATGTTTTGTACTTCAAGACCCATCAGCCCCAAAAAACATGGTCAATGGTCAGGAATTCCAGGAGCTGCAGTCCAGAGAGGGACCTTTTAGAATGATCAAAATGTTTTTTCAGCCACGCAACCTCCTCCAACTTGGCACGCCCCAGATATGTTGGGCTACAAATTCCATCATCCCAAGCCCATTGGCCATGCTGGCTGGGGATGATGAGATTTGTAGCTCCACACATCTGGAGGGTGCCAGATTGGGGGAGGCAATATGTTGTAGTTCTGGGGAGAAGCGCAGAATTACCAATGCTTAAAAATAAATCATTCTGTAACTGGGGCCTTATATGTCTGGACACAGCTGGAAGGGGAAAGCCAGTTTGCTGCAGGCCGAAAGGCAGAGCCAAGTGGCTCCTGGGGTTTTTTGGTAGTGTAGCCGGGCTCAAAAGGTCGCCCCCACTCACATTCACGGCTTTAAAAAAAAAAAAATGTCTAAGAGCACAGTCTGATGTAGGTTTAGACAGAAAAATGTCCTTCAACTCCCAGCATGCCCCATCCAGCCATACTGGGAGCTGTAGGATTTTTTTCCCCCTGTCTAAACATGCATAGGATTGGGTCCTAAAGGAGGAAATAGAGGAAGCTCTATTTTAAACCCTGTAATTTAGTTTTTCCATTCAGCTGTCTGAATTGGTTTAGAAGTTGCAGTGAATTTGGAAAGCAATTCTATTGTTGGGGGGGTTGGAAGTATTTTAATGACATAATTGTATTTTTATTGTAAATTCTTATTGCAAACTTCCCAGAATATATTTGCATGAAAGGTAGTATGCAAAAACTTTAAATAAATAAACAAAGGAAACAGCCTTCCCTCTTGATTTCTGGCAACTGCCCCCAAGCCTTATTATTATTATTATTATTATTATTATTATTATTATTATTATTATTATTATTTAATAGTAATAATAAGAATGATGACAGCGATGTTAAAAATCACCAGGGCTTCTTTTCTGGACCATTCTAGTGAGCTGAGGGTTTTAATCCACATTAATTATTGTGAACCAGAGGGCAAGAGGTTATATTTCAGCTTTAATTAGCATATAGTAAAAGAGAGAGACCTTACATATGCAAGCTCCTCTTACTGAGAGACCAACACAGCAGCAGTTGCCATAATCCCAGTTCTCTAACACACACACACACACACACACACACACTTTTAAAATTGTGGATTTTTAAATCCACAGCAGCCATTTGGAAAATTCTGCCCTCCAAATCATGAAATGGTGCAGCGATCCACACCTGTGCGGTGCCACTTCTCAGCCCCCCCCCCCCCGTGTGTGAAAAAACTTATTTGAAGTGCCTTAAGAAACAGGGGTGGTCTGAATCTCCATGGTCCATCAAAGTATTTTAAATTTATGCTTTAGAGAGTTTTTCTCCCTCTCACATGATACTAAAGCTCCAGGTCCAGCGATGAAGCCAATCTGCAAGAAGAGACCAGGACAGACAAAAGGCAGTTGTTGTCCACACAGGGCTACATCCCATGTTAATGTAACTTAAGTCTAGTTCATTTCAGTGGGTCTACTTTAAGTAGGACTGACATTGAAAACAACCCACAGGGCACAATCGATGCATGGAATTTGCTAGCACAAGATCTGGCGATGGCCACTGTCTTAGATGCCTTTATTTTATTATATTATATTTATATCCCACCTGTTAACCAACAAGGAACCCAAGGCAGCTTATATAATCCTCCTCTTCCTCTCCATTTTCTCATCACAACAACCCTGAGAGGCAGGTCAGTCTGGGAGTCAGTGACTGGCCCAAAGTTCACCCAGTGAGCTTCATGGCAGAGTGGGGACTAGAACCTGGATCTCCCAAGTCCCAGGCCAGCACTCTCACCAGGATGCCACACTGGCTCTTTAAAGGGGGATTAGACAAATCCATGAAGGATACATAGGTCAATGACTACTAGACATGTTCATAGCTACGGTATATAGAGGATCAGAGGTAATATATCTTGGAATACTAGCTTGGGAGCAACAGGGGAACAGGGAGGCCTATGGTTGGCCACTGTGCAAAATAGAATGTTAAACTAGATGGGATCTTCGGTCTGATCCAGCAGGGCTCTTCTGATTTCTTGCAAAGTAAGAGCGCACTCAGAATGATATACCTAATCTTCTGTGTGTGAGATTCTGAATCTGCACTCTTGCCAAGGTACATAAGGGAGCATCTTTCAGGATCCCACAGAAGCCCACTTCCTCCAGTAAGGAACAGTTGAAAGAGCTGGGTATGTTTAGCCTGAGGGAGAGACGATTAAAGGAAGAGATGAATGATACCTGTCTCCAACTATCAGAAGATCTGTCACACAAAAGAGGGAGCAAACTCATTCTCACTTGCTCCAAAGGGCAGGACTGGAATCGGACTGGAAATCGCAGGGAAGCACGTTTTGACTAAGCATGAGGACTAACCTCCTAACGGTCAGAGCTGTTGGACTGGTGGAACAGACTGCCGCTGGAGGGAGGGATTTAAGCAGAGGCTGTGATGCTGCACTTGCAATATTCCTGCACCACGGAGCAGGGCTTGGACTAAATGACTTCCAAGTTCACAGTCCAGCTCTAGAGTTCTCCAATTACAGTCCAACATCCTTGGCAAGAATCCCAACAACCAGCAGGGGGTGGGCCACTGGAAAGTGGCTGGTGGACCACTGATGTGGACTTCAGTCTTGTTTTTGCCCACCCTGGATCTTAAGGGTAATGTTATCAGGAGATCTTTTGTTAAGCACCAATGGGCTGGGTGGGAGCGAATGGTGCTATTGGGAGCGGAAGGGTGGTGGTGTTGTGCTTGTGGGCTTCGCTCTGGGCCACTGTGGGAACAGAAGAATGCTGGACTAGAGAGGCCTCTGGTCTGATCCAGCAGGGCTGTTCTTATAGTCTTCCCAACATTTTCA
>CM037882.1:42217374-42370331 GCA_021292165.1 Shinisaurus crocodilurus | reverse complement strand
GAGCTGGATTTGAGCATCTGTCTGGAAGATAAGTGACGTGACGCAGCCACCCCTGGCTACTTGCAAATGTTTCCCAACATGCACAGTATCTGGGAAATGATCCCACGATAAAAGCATCTGATTTGAGCATTATGATTATTAGACTCGTTACGACGACACTAGAACATGACTCGCGCTCTGTTTCCACTGCAGCAGGGGCATCAATTCTGTCACTCGGCCCTGATAAGAATAGACGGGACCTGCACTGCTTCAGAATGCATGCAGCGTTATTGCTAACAGTGTCTAGAATTGGCCTCCACAGTCACTTACGGACCCATCGTCGCTAGAGTCTACGCAATTTTTTAGAGTTTCCTCTTTTTATAATTTTCTTTTTGTAATTTTATCCTGGAAGGCAACCTTACTCGATCACGAGTGATCGCCTACTACTACTACTCTGGATCTGACCAGATTACAAATGACTCCTATTGACCCCAAGTGGCAAGTGGAATGGGTCCACTGAAGCAGGGTTCTATCCTGATAGGAATTTTTAAATGGTCTAAGAGTAATCATATACCAATTGCCCCTAAATAATACTGTCATCTTCTGGCAAACCTCCCAGCTCTTTGATGATGATGATGATGATGATGATGATGATGATGATGATGATGATGATGGTAGTTGGTACTATAGAAAGAGGAAAAGAGGTTGAAATTGCTTCAGTGTTCATATTGCATTTGCCATCCTAAATGGTTTGCCCAGAGGCAAAAAGAAGAAGTTGAGATTTATATCTCTCTTTTCCAACAACTGACAATCAATGAATTCCTACACAAATCTACCACAAGGCACGCTCCTTTGAGTTCAAAGGGATTTACTCCCACTTAAGTATGTTTGCAGCAATCCTATACACACTTACCCAGGTAAGTCTCATTGATCTCAAGGGGGTTTACTTCTGAGAAGACATGTGTAACCTTTTCTCTGGACGCTGCATTCCCTCAGGAGTTATCTGTCAGGAGACTCATGTCAGCAGTATGTGGGGCTACCTCCTTTTCTCTCTCTTTCTGACACACCCTTCTCTCTCTCTCTCTCTTTCTCTTTGTGTGTGTGTGTGTGTGTGTGTGTGTGTGTGAGAGAGAGAGAGAGAGAGAGAGAGAGAGAGAGAGCTTTCTTTCTGACTGTAGATGGAAGATCAGGGAATCCATTTTCACAAATGACAAGAAAGGAAAGCATTAATCCAACCCTCATCCCATCCAGCCCTTGAACTTGCAGCCTCTTTAGGCTGCTTTTGGGTAAAAAATAAAATAGTGGGAAAGATATACACAACTGTGCATCACACCAAGTTTGGGCTTCAGCTGCCAGCCATTAAGTGTATAGTAACTGAGTGATGCCCATCTATGTGTGAACCAGCACTCCAATGTAAAGGAATAACATCTTCTTGAAGTTTCATCAAGATTTTACTAAGGTCTTGACGTCAAAGGAGCCACTGTGTATGTGTTTTGTGTTCAGTGCATAGCAGCCTTTCAGGTCGTATCAACCAGATCAATGTAACTGTTTACACCCCTTTCATCTCAACAGGTGGATTGTCGTGATCTCCATCCGCACCATTTTCTACAACGTCAAGGTCAAACTCATGTTGCAGTTCTTCCGAAAACCCATTTATCTCTTTCCATATGGAGTACTTTGCATCCCAGAGGGCTTCCACCATGTCCCACATCCCACCCTTTTCTTCCTGGAGGTCTTGGTCATTATCCCTTAGAGCTATATACTCTTCCCAGAGGGCCATTTTGTCTCTGGATATGGCCATGTCCTCTTCCCAGAAGGTTTTGTCTTTCTTCCAAAAGGCCTTGCACTCTTTCCAAAAGGCCTTGTTCTTCTCTCCAACATTTTCCATCTTCTCCTGGAGGGATTTGTTCTTCTCACGCATGCCCTTGTTCGCCTCCTGGACCTCCTTGTTCTTCAACTGGAAGGCTTTGACAATATCTCGGAAAGATTCATTCCTTTCCTCTAAGGCAGCAATTTCCTCCTCTGTCACTTTAATCTTCTCCTGGAATGTCTCAATCTTCTCCTGAATGGCGTGCATCTTGTCCTGAAAATCTTTCTTTTTAGTCTCGAAATCCTTGATCTCATCCATGAAAACCCTGCTCTCCTTCAAGAAACTCTTGATCTCATCCAAGAAAGCCCTGTTCTTCTTTTTGAACACATGGATCTCCTCCCATAATGCCTTGGTTTTGTTATCCTCTCGGAAGGCATTGATCTCCAGCCTCAAGTCTTTGCATTTCTCCCAGAATGCTTTGATTTCTTCTTGGAGTACCATCTTCTCCTCTTTCAGATTGCGCTGTATGATCTCCTTCTGCAAGCCTGTGGGGAAGAGTGTCATATGGTGCCAGCTCTCCTGGTTATCAGAAACATTGGGAGGACTGTCATTGTTTTTCTTGTCTGGAGGATTTGCATAGTTAGGGGCAAAGTCCAACTTTTTCTTCCTGTTCTCCATCTGATCACAGCTGTGTGCAGAGAAATAAATAAGGGCATAGCATAAAGGGGGAGGACATGATGGCTGCTAATGGAAATAATGAACCTGCCAACTCCCAGAGTGTGACTCAGAGGGGACATCCTCAGAGGAAGAGGCTGAGTCACCAGGATCCTCACATCCCAGCTTGGACTCTGGAGTCTCAATTGCACAGGAGGACTCCACCACAAACCCTGGTACTTGCTGATGGGGACTTCAGGACACATTCATGAACACATTCCATTTCTCTGCTGCTGGGCGCTGTTTGTCCAGGAAAAGCCAGAGTGAGGGCAACAAGCATTGCTTCCTGCTGTTGCCCTCACTCTGAATTGGCTTCAGGGTGCTGCTGCCACCACCAGAATCACATGAAAAGGCAGTCGTGAAAAACCAGATGCATTTTCAGGAAATCTTTCATGGTCCAGTCCCCCAACTCAAGTCCTCACTGCATGGTATTTACAGTGCTTTTAGCTCACCTTTCATGCCTGTAGCAAGCCCATTCATGATAGACAATGAAAACTGATGCAAATGCCCATCCATGATAGACAATGCTGAGCTATGCTCCTTCTCCATGTTAGTGTATTCCAAGTACAGCAGGCCTACATTGTGACTCACCTAGTCCAGCAGCCAATTAGACAAATCCATGGAGGATAAGGCTAATAGCTACTAGTCATGCCAGCTCTATGCTTCCAGGATCAGAGGCAGTATGTCTCCAAATGCCAATTGTTGGGAACAACAGCAGGTGAGAGTGCTGTTGCCCTCAGGCTCTGCTTCTGGAATTCCCATTTGGGGCATCTGGTTGGCAACAATGGAAACAGGATGATGGACTAAATAGACCTTTGGTTTGATCCAGCAGGGATTTTCTGAAGTCCTTAAGGTGATTGATATATACATATCAAGATACTCTAAATCCATAAAATACAAACAAGTCTGGGATACCCACTGACCTGCACCTCCTCCTCCTGCTATGATGAAGACCCCTTTGTTTAGAGTTCCGTTACCATGGCAGCCAGTGAATATTAACAAAACAAACCTAGAACATCTGCAGAACTTCGGGTTCCATCATCAGAATGCCAAGACTGCCGCTTTTGCAGTGGCACTTCGGAAGCAGGTGGCATTCATAATAATAACATGACCCGTAAAGTATTTGTTTCTGCAAAGATGGTTTTTTAAGACAGAGAAGTAATGTTGCTATGAGGTGAGGTAGACTCATCAGATGGCATCTTTAGGGAGAGCAGATCAGGAGGCCATGTCAGGAAGAGCATCAACCATGGGTGAACTTCAACCAGAGATATCTGGTCAATGTATCTCTCTTTGAGAAACTGTAAACCTGCTGGAATCATTTTAACAAATTTCTGCCTATAGAAATATAAGCAGTTTGAAAGAAACAAAGCTATTTTTTTTGATAAACATCACCATTCCTGTTGAATTGTTCTCCCTCTATAGACAGATAGATAGATTTTTATTTATTAAGTTATTATTACATTTATATCCTGCTTCTTTTCCTCTTTCAAGGAACCCAAGGTGGCTTATATAGTCCTCCTCCTCTCCATTTTATCCACACAACAACCCTGGGAGGTAGGTAAGGCTGAGAGTCAGTGACTGGCCCAAAGTAACCCAGTGAGCTTCATGGCCAAGGGGGGACTTGAACAGATCTCCTGAGAACCAGACCAGGCACTCTAACTAGTACACCAAAGTGGACAGATAGATGAGATGAATCCATTAAATATGCCACTGTTGGAAGTAATTGAATAAAGAATGAGTGACAAATGAAATGATCGTTATAATTCTGTGGATGATATTTAATATTCCTGTAACAATGGTGTACTGATGCTATAGTTCAGTCTTCCCCAACATAGTGCCTTCCAGAAGTTTGGGACTACAACTCCCAGTATTCTTGATCCATTAGCCACACTGATGAGAGCTGAAGTCCAAAGTATCTGGTAAGCACCCGATTGGGGAAGGCTGCTATAGTGAACCAAATGAAGGGCCTTGCTGGGTTGGATTAAAAGTCGGTCTATGGAAGTCCATCTAATCCAGTATCTTGCTTCCAAACTGGAAAACCAGAAGCTTCCAGGCAGCATGAGAAGGGAATAGAGACCATAGTCTCCTCTCACTGTTTCCCCACAGGTTACAGGTATTCCGCATTATTCTGCATCTGGATATAAAGGTTCTATTTAGCTATCATGGCTATGTCTAGTGCTACGCTCTGTGAATTTGTCTGATCACCTATTAAAGCCATCAAAGATAGTGGCCATAACTCCATCATGTGGCCATGAATTTCATAAAGTCATTCTTGCATTGCATGAACAAAATCTGGTCTTGGGTCTGTCCGGAATTTAGTGTCCATCTGCTTCATTGAATGACTCCAATTTCCAGAATTAGGAGAGAGGGAGGGGGGAAATTCTGTCTACTTTGTCCATCATGACATGTCTACTTTCTTAGAACCAGGGATGGGCTTGCACCTCCCGTCTGGGCCAAAATAAACTGAGCTCCATTCGTTTTTTAAAAACAAAAACAAATTGAGGGTTTTTTCAAGCATTCTGTGTAATGCTCAACTCAGACCATTTTAACTGCTGCTTCCCCTTTCCCATTCCTCCCCCAAGGCCTTTGAGGAAAAGGAGGGGATAACAGGTGGTGGAGGGCTCCAGCCAAGTGAGCCTCCCACACTTGTCAGCTGCAAAGGGATGATAGCTCTGGAGCCAGGCAGAGGTCTTGGCAGCGGCAGGGCCTCTTGAGCATGCAGTGCTGTGGCTTGTGGACAGGCTTGGAAGCCTCCACAATTGCCCGCCTGCAAATGGAAGCTCTGCAGAAGAAGAGCCCCAATTCAAGCAAAGTCAGGGAAGCTCAAGGGGCCATTGCCATACTCTAACTGGGGCCGCAGGAGGGGGAAGCTCAAATCTGAGTCCCTTATCAGTTGTAGAACTGTTAACAAAAATAAGCCTCCTTGGTCTAGAGATGTCAGAGAAATCCACAACAGATTCAAATGAGTTCAGATTTCTATGGATCTGACCCATGGATTCCACAGCAGGCTGGATTCTGTGGACTTGAAGACTTTTTTTACTTTCCAGAATTTTACGCAAATTCAGTTGTAGAAAAATACGAAAAATAAAAAGCAACCACCACCGACCAAAAATGTGCATTTCCTCCCATAGGCTAAAGCATGAAAATGCACATTTTGGGTGGACTTGTGCATTTTCAGAAGTGTAAATTTGCACAAGTGTGCATGAATGCAAGTTCAAGAAATTGGAGAAAACTCCCAATTCTGTCAAAGAGCAGATGATGGAACAAAAGGTACCTCACAACAATCCATGAAACGCAGTTGGAACAGATTTAATAAAATCCATACATTCCTACTTTGGACCCAAGGAGTCTTATGGGTTCTTTGCCTTTCACCACCCCTGCCAGCTCTGACTCTACATAACTTCATCATCCTATAAGAATACTTTGTGCAACAAAGCCCTTCCTGCATACAATTCACAGACCCTGGTCTTGCCCTTCCTGCTCCCTGAAATACTTCCTGGGGTAAATATTCCATAATTTTGATACTGTGTGTTGCCCTTTTATTCCCCCCGGTGCTGCTGCTTCTCTGCACCATCCCCCACCCCATTGATCTCACTGTCCTCACCCTCATTTGCCCAGACAGACTGATGTTTAATCTAAGTGTCCATGGAGACCCAGATGCTTTTCTTTATCAGGCTCTCTAATAGCACTGCATCACTTGTAGCATTGTGACATCCTCAACAATATCACCACATTTAATTGGATTAATGGAAGTGAGGGCAAATGAGGTCAAGGGGAATGAAGGTAAAAAAGCACAAAGAACAGGAGGTGTTTTTCAGCACTCACAACAATGACCAGATAAGTACCTTCAACATTGCCTTAGTAGCAACATAAATACTTAAATGAATAATCAGAGAAGCAAGCAAAAGCAAACAAAGTGCTTATATTAAATTCAGGCATATCTCCATGAAGCTTTTATTTGACTTCCTATGCCAAGGCAACAATGGCCTCAAACACATTAATTTTAGGGTTCTGGATAATCACAGGTCTTCATGCAGAGATTTACTTTGCAATGGGCATCCTAATAGCTTCCACAGAACTTCTCCTCCCACTGGTCTAACTCCTCCTTCCAAAGAGCCATCTCTTCTTTCCACCCATCCAGCTCCTCTTTCCAAAGATCCTGCTCCTCCTTAAATATCTTCTTAATGGTCTCAAACAGATCCTTGGTCTTCTTCCAAAGATTCAGATTTTGCTCCCATAAGGCTGTGTTTCTTCCATAGGTGCTCTTCACAATCTCCCTCTTTTTTTGCCGGAATGCCATGAGCTTTTCTTTTCTGTCCTTGTTTTGCTTCTTAAGAGTCTCAATGGCATCCTCCAGAACCTTTTCCTTTTCCAAAAGGCCATAGGCCCCGTGGTCCATCTGGCTCCCTTCCCTTTGCTCTCTCAGCTAGGTAGGCCCAAGAATTATACAGGAAACTGAGGAACCACGATGCTGAGAAACACAGCAACAGTATTCAAAACTAGTCGGCGATGTTATGAAAACTAAAGTAGAAGGTGGATGAGCATAACCAAGCATTAATACTATGTTGTGTGACTCAGCTGGTTGTGAAATAACTTTTTCTTATTGTGTCAAGGTACCTCGTGTGGCACAGTGGCTGAGCTATGAACCAGGAAGTGCCCAGCTCAAATTTCATTTCTGCTTTGAATATTTTGGTGACGTTTGACCTACCGTACAAGCTTGTTCTGAGGATTGCATCAAGTGTATTTTATTTATTTACTGCATTTGTATCCCACTTTTCAGACAATTATGGTCTCCCAAAGCAGATATTTATATATGTGAAGCACTTTGAAATTTATACATGCTAATGTTTATTACTGATTTTATTACATTTCCCCCCCTCAGGAAAAGAGAAGGTAGAACTAATCAACACAAGAAGCAGATCATGTGGCAAAACATTTCCTAGACTGTAGTACTCTCTCAGAACTGAATTCTCCCCCATATTTTATTGATCACTCTATAGATAGATATAGATAGATGTCTTCCTGCATATTAGAAAACTAGCTGCTAGGGAGCTGAGGGGATCTACCTTACCTTTAGTCTGATGTGGTAGTTTTCTATGTATAGGGCTTTTGGCTGGGGGTGGGAGGAGCATAAAGAGCAACACAAACACCCAGAAGCACACACCTGCAGTCCGAAATGGTATGGAAATGGTATACAGGAACAGTATCAGTCCATCATCTGCTCATGTGTAGATCAGTCATTATTCATCATTATTATTTCATTTATTTATTTCATGTCTATACCATCCAATAGCTGAAGCTCTCTGGGCTGGTCCCATCAATTCATAAAAACACGGACCACAAATACAACAAAAAACAGCACAATTTTTTCCAATATACAAAATCTAAAAATAATTTAACAGCTAAAATATTTTGGCACAAACTAGACCTGTTAAAAACAGCTGACGTAAATGCCCCTTCATGCCCTTAAATGCCAGGGAGAAGAGGGCATTTAACTTAACCAGGTGCAAAAAAGATGACAGAGTTTGGAACCAAGCAGGCCTCAGTGGGGAGATCATCATGTCATATCTGAGAAGGCGCTCTCCCTTTTGCCACCCTCTGAGCCTCCCTTGGGGGTGGCCCTCAGAGGAAGGCCTCAGATGTTGATCATAGTGTCCGGGTAGATCCAGGTCTGTACTTTGGTTGCTTCCCTGCTCTTCCATCTTTGATCCCATTTGTCCTACTTCTTAGGGGTGGCAGAAAGTATGAAGAAGCTTTCTCACCAACCAGTGTTGCGAATGAATTGATTCTGTGATAGGTTCCAAATGTAATACAGTCATGCCTTGGATTGAGAGCATAATTCGTTCCAGAAACATGCTTGTAATCCAAAACACTCTTATATCAAAACGAAATCCCCCCAAAAAAAATTGTACAGAGATTTTTAATTTAAGCCATACTACAGTACTTGTATTGCAAGACGCCGCTTGTATATCAAGTTTTAAAAAATTAAATAAATATTTAAACATTTGCTTGTCTTGCAAAACACTCTCAAACCAAGTTACTTGCAATCCAAGGTATTACTGTACCTACTTACATGTTACTCTTGGAAGCTGAATGTTTGAAGTGCACAAGCTGGGGCCTCCTACAGACCATTGTTTCTGCTGGGGTACTGTTGTGTCATCATCATGTCCTGAGCTGAGCTGGGCCACCAGTGTCATAACACCCCTGAGGCAAGACAAAATTGGTCCCTGGATCCAGATGAGATGTTCAGCACTTAAAAAGATATTGGTATGAATTCTCCCATGGATGGGGTGAACATTGGTTCTCTCACCTCTGTTTTGGTCTGGGACTACCTGATCCTGTACGGCAGATGTGGGGAACATTTTTTCTTTCTGTTGAGGACCGCATTCCCTCAGGATTAATCTGTTGGGGACCACATGCTGGCAGTGGGAGGGACCACCTCCTTTTCTCTCTCTTTGCCTCCCCATCTCTCTCTCTCTCTCTCTCCTCCTCCTCCTCCTCCTCCTCCTTCTCCTCCTCTGTCACCCACTTTTCTTTCTCTCTCTCTCCCCCTCCCCCTCCCCATCACCCACTTTTCTTTCTCTTTCTTTGTGCCACCCTATTTCCCCCACACACACTTTTCTTTCTCTCTCTTTCTGCCACCCCATCTCTCTCTCCTCACTCAGCAGGCTACCGAGGGAGGGAGGGTTCACTCTTGCCAGAGGGCTGAATTGATAGCTTGCAGATGACTTTTTAAATTAGTCCCCAGGGCTTCAGGTTGCTTCCCCCCCCCAACTTTACAATAGCCCAATGAGGACTGAGCATGCTCAGTGGCCATGGAATGCTGGCTGACTGCTGTAGAAGGGAAAGATGGGAAATCAGAGGGGGAAGGAGGAATGAAACAGAGTGTCCTCAAAAATTGCCCTGGCTGGCTGGAACCCTGAACGGCAGCACTCCAAGCTGCAACATCTTGTTGCGGGTCCCACTTGCCTAAGAAGCTATCATCACACATAATTTGTGTGTGTGAAGAAGGACTTCTTCTTGCATCTCTTGAGTCTCCTGACAATTTTCGATTGGGTTGCTTTCACAACGGAAATGTGAACCTTACTTTGGGGGCTTGAAATTATGTGTTCAAAACTAGAATGGAAACCGGTAGATTTCAAATATTTGGGAGCATCCCTTTCTGCCATAGACATCTTCTCTCATAATGCATACTAATATTGTGGCATGAAGTTCAGGAATTGACCAGAATAGCTTTTACACAGCACAGATGGCTGTATTCTTCCCTCTTTGCAGGTAAGATGTGCCAAGGTTTCTCCTGCTACTCGCTGATGTGACATCTCAGTGAAGCTTTTAGTGTGGTGTTAACATATTTATCTGAGTGACCCCACCGTGTTGACATTCATCACTTGGTATCTCCTGCTGTTAAACATTTACTACAAAATGCTTATTTGATACATCTCCACACTGCATCCCATAGTTAATGAGAGGCTGTCATAAGGTGGTTAGCCCCGGAAATTGACTGCTTTTGACAGGTCTCTCTTTGGGTAACTGTTTTCCCTGGTGCTCCAGGCAGGTTAACCTGATCTTCTTTTTTTTTGCTGCAGAAGTAAACTGAATTAAGGCAAAAGGAACGAACAAGATCTTTGTAGTTTTGTCCCCACTGTGAATGCAACAGGTGTCTCTGTATCCACTTTGTGTGGTGTTTCTCTGTATGCCACCTTGAGAGGGTTCCATGTTTAAAGGTAGCCTAGAAATAATTTTAGATAGACAGACAGACACCAAAATCCACCCAAGCCAGAATCTGGCCCCATATTTACTTATTTATTTATTTATTTAATACATTTTATTTATTTATTTATTTATTTGATTTATAGCCTTCCTTTCCACACACACCCCAAATGATGCTCTAGGCAGCTAACGATAGTAAGACTGAGATTAAAAACAAAGCTTAATTAAAGCAATCATAAAAACAAATAAATTAAAAGCCCAATTAAAAATACAACAATAAAAGAAATAAAGGGCACCCAACCAGTTGACACCCCCCTTCTTGATTAAAATGCATTTGCAGAGGCCTGCTTGAATAAAAAAGTATTTGCCTGCTGGCAGGATAACAACAGAGAGGGAGCAAGCCTAGACTTCTTCGCAGGGAGTTCCAGAGCCTGGGAGCAGCCACCAAGAAGACCCTCTCTTGTGTCCCCACAAAATGTGTTCCTGATAGTGGTGGGACCAAGAAAATGGCCTCCCTGGAAGATCTAAAAACCCAGCGAGGCTCATATGGGAGAACGTGTTCTTTCAGATGGCCTGGTCCCAACTGGGATGGAATGATTTCCAATTCTGGCAGGTTGTGAGTCTGGTCTAGGGATGCCAGTGAAGCCCAGAAATTAACTTCAGAGATTTGTAATTTCCATCTTAAAGACAAAGTGAGCATGACAAGGTCCCTCATTTTGAAAATTCCTGGCTTATCTACCTGCCCACCAACCTCCTGGTCCCCTAAAGCCCTGAAAATGCAGTAGCACTTAGGAAAACTACATTTCCCAAGGGCAACCTCTGGGAAAACTACATTTCCAAAAGGCAATCAGGTCATATACAGCACTCGAGTGCCAACTGGAGAGGAGAAGGAGAGAGAGGCAGACATCCCTCTTTTCCTCTCACCACGGCTGGAGGGTCCCCATCACCACTGCAGCTGCTGATGCTAGTGGTGATGGTTTTGGAGGATCAGAGACTGGGTGATACAGAAGAGGGATGGGTGTGAGGGAAGGAGGAAGGAATATAGGGGAAAGAGGGTCAGCACTGACTCCAGGTTTTGGAGGGCCCTTGGGCAAGGCACTCTCCACGGGCCCCCTCCCTCACTGTATCTACCTTCTCACCAGCATTATCACCAGATGCTCTTGCTCCTCATCCTCTTCCTCATCATTGTGACCACCTAATTGCTTGGCAGGCAGGCAGGCAGGCAGGCAGGCAGGCAGCCAGTGAGCAAGTAGGCAGTGGTGGCATCTCCTGCTCCTTCTTCTCACCACCACCGTTGTCTGGGCCAGAGTGAGAGGCAGGTGAACCAGCAGGTTGCAGTGGTGGTGAGGAGGAGGAGGAGGAGGAGGAGGAGGAGGAGGAGCTGCCCCACCAGGCTCTTGCTAATGGATTCCTGCTAGGATGTGGGCCCTCAGCAGGTGCCCAGCCATGCCTACCCTTGACATGAGCCCTGAGGACGGTAGCTGAACTCATATTGGCTTGGGAATGTGCTTGGTTTCCATGCCCATCTGGCATGGGCCCAGGGAGGTCACGTGTCACTAACTTCATCCAGAAATAGAAATGAATAGATGTATCTGTTTCTGATTACCAAAATGGTGGCTAGAGTTGGGAGTGGGAGGAGAGCAAAGAGAGATGGTGCTGTAGCAAAAATAAGCAAATCAAAGTCAGATCCTGGAGAAAATGAATGTGATTCATGGATGGGACAAGGCAGAACCTTTGCAAGTTATAGATGGATCCAGGCAGAATCTGGATTTCACTGGCATTGCAGACCACCATACTGGTTACCTCTGAAGCCAGAGAGTGAACGGCTGGAACAGTTAAAAACTGGATGGTTGGCAATAAGAACACAGGAAGCTCTGAGTTTTTCCAGATTGCCACTAAGAAGCCTATAAGCCAGGTATGAAGTTAGCCCTTCTCTTTTATATGTCCCAAACATCTAGTAACCAGAGGGATATACTGCCTCTATACATGGAGGCTCCATTCCCAACCATCATAGCTATTGAGAAGAGCCCTGCTGGATCAGACAGAGATGGCTCCATCCCATCCAGCTTCGCACAGCAGCCAACTAGATGCTTCCATGATGACGCCCACAAGCAGGACAGGGAGGCAATTGTTGTCCTACCATTGAGGCAGCGGGGCCCACTTATGAACCACCAAAATAGAGGAAATGCATCACCAGAAAAAGAAGGGGGAAAGTGATCATCAAGTTGCATGAAATTTGCATATACCAGTGTATATGAATAGATGCAAATTTAGAATCAATTATTATAATTTAAGTAGAAATACATGACATCTCACCATAGTGTGGTTGACTGTGACCAGGTGACCTGGGTCCCTGCCTGCCTGCCTGCTCAGTCTGCTGTCCAGGTGCGAAGTGTGTATGGACAACAGTTCTGGTGGATCTTGATCTTTCAAATAGAGGATGCTGTTGAAAAGAGTTCAGTCCTCTGTAAAAGAGGACACACGGCCACTCTAAGCGAGGCCTAGCATCACCATGGCGGAGGCATTTCCCCACTAGGCCACACTGCAGATTTCCCAGGGCCATCTCTGACACAACAACAGCAAACTTGCTCCAGATGCTGTTGTCTTTGCGGCATCCCCTTAAATATACCACCTTCCTTATTTCTCAGCCTGAAGCAAACACTCCTTCCCCGACCTCTGTTCTGTATGTGCACAACATTCATTCCACCAGCTGCTGTTTTTGGTTCTAATAAAAATAAATAAATAAATAAAAATAAAAATAAAATCCAATTTAGTAAACTAACGAAGGGTGCTTTGTGTGGCTTTCTTTGTATTCCTCATGCTTTCCGTCAACAAGAGTTTATAAGATGTGTCAAAAGGCATTTGCTGTGGCGCACGGCACTAAATTAAAATCCAGTAGTAAGCAATTTGCCTGCAAATAAGCATTAGCAGTTCCCAGCCGATTTCCTATATTATTAAAAGAAGGGGCATATTGTTTTCTTATAAAGTGAACATGGAACAGAACACAGTTGGCCTTCTCCCTCTATTACGGGTTAGCAAAATGCCCATCATTGCGATGAGGGTGGGGCTGGGAGGTTGCTGGGCAGGGGTTTATATATTGCATGGAAACTTTTGGGAGGGGGACCCAAGGTGTCCTTGTGTACTCTGAACCCCACCCCCCCACCCCATGGCAGGGTGACTGTCGATGAGGACTGTGCCATGAGCACAGCAGGGAACAGATTCGGCAATGATTACAACACGGTCCCCCCAAGTACAGGATGTTAATTTCCCCCATCAAACTGAATGGCAACCATACACTTATATGGGAGAAAGTTATGGGGGCATTCAGGGATACACATGGGGTAGTGGCCAAACCTGCTCCAAATTCCCTGGAGATCCCAGCCTACTCTCCTATCGGGATAGCTCTGGTCCCGTTTCTGTCACACTACTGCCGAGGTATGTGGGAACATGGCTTTTGTGCAACAGGAGACAGATATGTTGTCTGTGCTTAGCCCAAACTAGTGGCAATACAGAGCTAGTTTGAGAGAGAGGATCAAGGGTGAAGCAAGCACTTCCAGGCTTCTAGAGTGTCAGTGCCATGATCTGGGTGCGTTCCAGGTATGGATAAAAAATATGGAGGGCATTTGGGTGGGGGACCTTTTTTGGGGGGGTGACATGCTGACAGAATACATGGGGGGTGCTTGCTGGCAGAAAGGCAAAGGGAAGGGAGCTCTTCCTGATGGCTGGCCCAAACGTCCCCTGAGACCGATTCTGTGTCAGTGGTGCAGAGCCTCAGGTCTGGGAGGCAAATCTGGCCTGTTTGGGGTCCCAGTCTGTCCCGCTGGGATTTCCTTGATGGCCACGCCCCTTTCCCCTGGATCCCACCCCCTTTCCCCTAACCACCAACCATTGGGTTGTTTCCTGGCTTTTGTGCAGTTTTCCGCCCACACTAAAAGCTTTGAATGCTCTCCTAAGGCTCGAGTAAAAGCTATTGATTGGGTTCAGACAGCATGATAACCCACACTAGGGGATTGAGTGTGGGTTGTCATTGAGCTATAGGTGCTTGTTGAAACCTGGGTTATCATGTTGTCTGAACTCAGCCGAGATAACAAAGCATGGTGAACAGCCCACAGTTCACAAGCCAACAACAACCCATGGGTTCTCTTCATGGGTTGCTCGTGATTAACAAGCCGTGGCTGAGTTGCTGGCTCGTGGCAGTCATCGCAGGACCCATGTTTTATTTCTCTCCCCGATTGTACTTTTAGGACATAAAACCTTGTTCTGCTAAACTTAGCAGTATTTGTGGGGGGGGGGGGGGAGAGAACTTGCTCCGGAAGTGTCACTCATACTTGTGGAGGTACTTTGAAAATGGAAATCTCCACATGCTGCTCAGGAATAGGGAGAGACCTCGATAGAAGAAAAGGAAGCAGGTTCTTCATAAAAAATACATTTCTGAGCCTGCCTGCAGCACACACACAAGTAAGTTCTGGGAGCCTGCAACCTGTGTGTGTGTCCCCCCCCCCCCCGCTTTTTTAAATGCAAATAAGGGTTCTGAAATATTTTGATTGGATCTCAGATCATAATATATTCCCCTCTCCTCTCCTTTCCTGTCCTGCATCAGTAGGCAAAATTATACAGGAGCCTCATATATTTAAAACAAAAGCAAACCCTATCATTGTGTGTGTGTGTGTGTGTGTGTGCTATATTGTGTTTTTGGTGTTACATTTAACAGATGGGAAATAGATTTACTTTTGTCCACTGCTAAAGGCCTTATTGAGACACCAAGGCTCACCCCACCCCCACCCCCGACACACCCACACACACTTAATGGGCTTTTCTTTGGATGCTGTATTCATTTATTTTGCAACAACCTGTTTTCGGCACCGGTTTAAAAGCAGAGAACACATTCGCTCTTTGACTTTGAGATATGCTGGAACAGGGGTTGGCAACATGTGGCCCACAGGCTGCATACTGCTGCTGCAGCCCCCTAATATGGCTCCTTCCACCCCAAATTTCGAGAGTTCCCCTCAAAAAACTTTTTTTTTGCAAACAAAATGGCACCCAGAGCTGCTACAGAGTGCTAAAACAGTCAAAATGACCTCCCTAAAAAAAAATCTAATTTTGACCCCTTCGGTGCCCCATAGCAGCTCTGGCCACCATATATATATATATATATATATATATATCCCACTTGCCCCAATTTCAGCGCCTGCAGGGAGGAGGGGGTGGCCGGGGGGGGCAAAAATGGCCCATGGATGTCCCAAGATTGCCCGCCCCCCATGCTAGAATAACATCATTGTCTTGTTCAAAATGAACCTCAGAGCTGTCTTCCTGTATTCTCAAACACCATGGCACGAACATGCTTTCATAATGCTGAAATAAAAATGTGGGGAACTTGACAAACAAATCCTGATTTTACTTGGAAATTTAACATCAGCATTTAAAATTCAAAGACTTATAAAGTCTGCAAAGCGGCAATCCTATACCCTCCTATCTGGAAGAAAGCCCAGAAGGGCTTACATCTGAGTAAAAATGCAAAGGATTGCATCATGAATGTAATAATGCAGTTAATATATTACACTAAATTCTGTTGCAAGTCATATATTGATTGCTACTGCATGTTAGCTGTCAGATACTGGATACTTCTGCAAGTGCATATCCAGATGTGTAAGATCATGTCAAATACTGATTAGTTACCACTGGAGGTCAGCTGTCAAATATTGTCAAAAACCACAAGTCAGATCTTTTTTCAGATGTTGACTCCTGCTACATGCACCTGTCAGATATTGTAAAACTGGGCATTTTCCTGCAGAATATGTGAATGTAAAAACCATGCTGCTGAATATAAAATATTCAGAGTCTATCTGCTAAACAGTCTCACATGAAGAGAATATTCAGAGATGATGATGATGATGATGATGATGATGATGATGATGATGATGATTTATATCCCACCTTTTTTCCTCTTGTTAGGAACCCAAGGTGACTTTCATGGTCCTCCTCCTCCTCCTCCTCCTCCATTTCATCCTCACAACAACCCTGTGAGGTAGGTTAGGCTGAGAGTCTGTGACTGGCCCAAAGTCACCTAGCGAGCTTCATGGGATTAGAACCCGGAACTCCCCAGTCCCAGTCAAACACTCTCACCGCTACACCACACTGGCTCTCGAATATTAATATTAATAGCATCCTAGATTGTATTAGAGTTGGAAGGTGCCTCAGAGGTCATCTAGTGCAAACTCCTGTTCAACGCAAGAAATCCACTACCCATAACCTCATGGGTGGTTATCTAGTAGTTAAAAACCTCTAACCAAACCTTCCAAGGCTGTCAGTTCCACCGCTGAACAGCTCATACCACCAGGAAGTTCTTCCAAATGTTTAGTAAAAAATCCCCTTTTTGGTAATTTGTACTCATTGGTTTGGCTCCTACCCTCTGGAGCAACATAGAACAAATTTGTTCCTGCATCTACGTGACACACAACCCTTCAAATATTTGAAGATGACTATCATATTGCCTCGTAATAGTCTCTTCTCAGGGCTAAATACATGCACAACCTTTGTCATATGCATATCCGTCAACCTTCCCTCATATGGCTTCTTCTCCAGCCCCCTCACCAGCTTTGTTGCCCTCCTCTGGAAGAACATCTGGAAGGGACACAGCTCCCCCACCCTGGTTCTAAGGAATAGCGTTCTGGAGTTCACCACCACACTTACCATGCAGATTGAGAAAGAATTCGTACATGGCTGTTTATCGTGCCATCACATCATCACTGAACGACGATGCATGGTCCACTCACACACTGCAACCACAGTGTCTCTCCTCAGACTCCAGAGAGCATCTGCCAGTTGGAGCAGATGAAGAAGAAGGAGTGAGAGAGACAGGAGCAGGCAAAGGAAACATCAGGACCTGCTCCACCTCAGGCTAACTGATACCAGCTTCCCTGGGGGAAGGAAGAAGGAGGGAGGGAGACAAGAGCAGGCAAAAGGAAATGTCAGGGCCTGCCTCCACTCTAGGTGAGAGGGGAAGCAGGGCCATTCCACCGGCACTGCTGACACCTTGCTTAATTTTTCCCTCTCCCCTCCCTATTCCCTTTTCCTTGTGTCATACCTTTTTGGATTGTAAGCCTCCGACAAAGACTGTCTTTTTTGCTGCTTGTTTATAAACCACTCTGGGAGCTTTTCTTGGCTGAGGAGCAGAATAAAAATACTTTAAATAAATACATCCATACATGCTGGGCAAGATGGACCAATGGATTGACTCCACTATAACGCAGCTACGTCTGGTTTCTGGAGGTGTTTGGCCACTAAACTACATTTTGCTTACAGTATTCCCTGGCAGAAGAAGATTAAGGATAGACACAAGCTCACGTTTGGAAGACGAACTGCCGATTGCGGGCAGAAGACCTATGGATGTGTCAATAGCATCCATTGCTTCCCTCCATCACGCCTCCCTCCTCTCAGTTCAACTAATGTTGTGGCCAATTAAAGATGAACTTTGTCTCCCTGGAAGAAATTGTGCTGCCTAACCTTTAGCTCGAAATAGCAAATCAATATGGAACTTTTAAATTAACAAAGAAGTGCCAAAGAAAAGTTGCCGAGCAAGAACACAGACAGAGAGGTATTAAAAAAAAACCAAAAAAAAAAAAAAAAAACCACATCGAGCAAGAAACATGCATAGTGAGGGCCCCTGCCGTTGAGGATTCCAATGTATGAATAGCATTATTTGAGAGTGGATCCTTATATTGACAAAATGGCACCATCCACACACACTCTGGCTTGGGGGCAGAGGGAGCAGGGTTTGCAGAAGTTAGAACAAAAACAAAATTGGAGAACAATCCCAATAATGGCTGAGCATGCTCAGCGGGTACAGAATGCTTACTGTTGGGCAGGGGGAACCAAAAAATGTGTGTGTGTGCGTGTGTGTGTGTGTGTGTAATGGGGTATTTTGGGAGAGGGCATGGCTGGCTGGTTCACTGACTGGAGCCATGAGCAGAAGCACTCTACACTGCACACTGCAACATTTTGATGCAGGTGCCACTTGTAACAGGGCAAATAAGGGAAATGCTATGTTTTGGGGGTAGGGCTGACCAGTGATCAAGGCTAATCAACAGCCTTCGACTTAAATATGACATTTCATGTCCATGTCCATCTTTGACTGGTTAATGTTGACACTGACCAAAGGATGTTGGTAAATGTCCAAAACAAGCATCCTGACACCCAGCCCTTTTGGTCATTTACTAGTCAATGTCATGGCCAAAACAGGGCCTTCTGAAATTCTTGTCATCCAAAGTCCTCCCTAGGTTCTGGAGTCCTGAAATGGAACTAATGTGTGAAGAACATAAGAGCCCTGCCGGATCAGACCAAGGGGCCATCTCGTCCAGCATTCTGTTCACACAGTGGCCAACCAGCTACCCCAATGAGAAACCCACAAGCAGGGCATGAGTGCAACAGCACCCTCCCACCCATGTTCCCCCGCAACTGGTGTACACAGGAATAATGTCTCTGATACTGGAAGCAGCATGTAGCCATCAGGACTAGTAGCCATTATTACCCTCATCCCCCATGAATTCATCTAATTCCCTTTTAAATCCATCTTAGCTGGTGGCCAGCACTACATCTTGAGGTAGCAAATTCCACAATTTGTCCATGTGCCATGTGAAGAAATTCTTCCTTTTGTGAGCGCTGAATCTCCCACCATTCAGTTTCATTGGTTGACCCCAGGTTCTAGTATGATGAGAAAGGGTCTTAGGAATTCTCCCCTTTTTGAAAATAACATTCTGAATTTTGTTCAGACCACTGTGCATGCATACAGGGTTGTGGTGAGGATTACAGAGATAACAAAATTAATTGTTTTTATTTTAATCAGTGGGTGAGAGCAGATGGCCATTCTCTGATCCCTTGCAGCTTTTCAGTTCAATGGAAACAGCTTCCAAAATCTGCTGAATTCAGAATAACTTTTTAAAAAAATCTGTAGGGAAGTATAAACTCGTCGAGACTTCAGAATACAAACTTAACGAACAATATCCAATGATATCATCCAACACTTGCAAAGGAAAATAAAGCAAAATATATTTTCTTTGGTTCATTGACTTGTTCGTTTGTGTGTGAGCTCTGAGCCGCTATTGCTGGAATCAGCATCCTGCGATCCGGAGGGAAATAAAATACTGTTGCTTTTTACAGTTTACTTTCCTGAGTTGTGGCTTGCCATTTCCTCTTGCAGTGAAAGGAAGGCGAGGTTGATCGGAGTACGCTGGGGAGGGGGGAGGAAAGACACCCCCTCCTTCTCTGTAGCCTCCCCCCTTTCACAGCTGCAAATCTAATTGACTCTAAACGAGTTCTACAAATTTATTCATAAAACAGCAGCAGGCTTCATTTGCATCACAAAGAGGTCTGCAGGAGACTAGTGTGGTTTAAAACCTTCCCTCTTTCCGCCCATGAAACAGATCAGCCTTCCCCAAGCTGCTGCCTTCCAGATGTGTTGGACTACAACCATCATCATCTCCAGCCAGCCAGGGCCCTGCTGGGGGGGGCACCAGTATGGGGGGGGAGCAGGGATGCTGACATCATCTGCCACTCCCCTCAGAATTCCTTGTTTCCTCTGAGCTTTGCTGCAGGCCAATAGGCATTGTTCCTTTTAAAAGGAGCGCTCCTGAGTTATGTGTGCCATATTCTCTTCTTAAAGTAGCACGCTTGCTCTAATTCTTTTAAAATTTATGCACAATAGCTGGGATGCCGGGAATTAATCCCCCCCCCCCCCGAGGAACGATATATTGTTCCTTGTCCTAATGCAAAGATGTAGTGGGTGCTCACTGGCCTAGATAGCTTTTTGAGGGGGATTAGATGAATTCATGGAGAAGGAGAGCTCTCCCAGTGGCATTAGACATGATGACCAGTGGTGTAGTGGTCAATTTTGAAGTGCACACACTGGACATGACAGTCCCCATACATAGTCAAATCCCCCAAAGAGAGTCCAAAAATGCAGGCAGATCCATATCAACAAACCAGTTCTAGCAGTTTTCATCTCCCACAGGAGCAGGTCTTCTGTAAAACGAACAGGGTCGTCTTCATTACCCATTCAAGACAGGGCCACCTCAAAATACTTTGCACTACAACAACAGGGAACAATGTGTATTGTTGCTGGGATAATCCACACCCCCACAGCTACTGTGAGGATTGCCGCAAAGTTCAGAGGGAACAGGGAATTCTGAGGTGGCAGATGATGTCAGCATCCCTGCTAATAAGAAAGTGCCTCTGAACCCTGGCTCCACCTCACCAGGGATGCACGGATATTGTACAACCCATTCCACCTATGTCTCATGGATTGTTCCATCATCTATCTGCTCATTGACAGAATCGGATTTTGCGCAAATGTGTTCATACGCATTTACCCAAATTCAGAGCTGCACAAATTTGCACTCCCAAAAATCTGCAAATCCCCCCAAAAATGTGCAAATCCCTGAAAAATGTGTATTCTCATGCTTTAGTCTATGGGGGAAATGTACATTTTTGTTGGGTTTTTAAAAAATTTTTACTTATTTTTCTACAACTTAATTTGTGTAAAATTACATAAAATAAAATTTAAAACATGGTCCACAAAATCGGCAGAACTGCAAAACTCAGGAAAAGCTGGTCCCCTGCCAAATCCACGGGTCAGATGATTCTTAGAAATTCAAACTCATTTGAGTCTGTTGCGGATTTCTCTGACATGATGATGGCTAAGTGGAACATTCACCACCAGGGGCAGCATAGCCCTGCCTCTGAGGACCAAACCTGGAGACAAATGTTACGGGAGTGGTTTGTTGCACGTGTGCCCTCTTTGTGAGCTTCACAGAAGCATCAGTCTGGCCAGAATTGGCAACAGCAGCAAACTGGACCAGAGTTCTCTGATCCATGAGAACCCTTCTTCAGGAGAGGCTGGTGAGTCCTATGCCAGTGGGGCTCCTTATCCACTGCAGCTTTTATTCTGAGATTTACAGGAGCTATCCATGGTGCTCCGTGGTGGTGAACCTATTTTGAGGATGGAGTACAGCACCATGGATCGCTCCTATAAAGCTCAGGATAAAAGCTGCAATGGATAAGAATGGTGACATCGGAGTCACTGGCCTCCCATGCTCTTCTTGCCGCTTGTTTGTTATTACTCAGCCTAACCTACCTTGCAGGGTTGTTGGAAGGATTCAGCGGGGGGTGGGGAGTTACAATGCTCTAAGTTCTTTTGCCAGGAGGGATATGAATGTCATAAATACCGTAACTACATTGCTCTCGGCATTCTCCATCACACCAAGCATTGACTTTTAAATATGTACCTTCTCTTGCTGCTGAAAAAGGGACGGTGTGCTAAGTAAATCGGGAGAAGATCTGGGGTTGTGCATTTCTGTATCTTGCTGAGGCCAGCAACTCCAGAAGTCTGCCAGAGACCCGCACAATTGGATTAACACCTTTTTACATCTCTCGCTGAACTTAGATTCAAGGCCCTGTGGATATTTCTTCTCTTTCTTTTGCTGTAATATACTGAGTTCCTGGTGACATGATTTATTTGGTGGCCATGCAGAGAGGAAAATAACAGGTTTCCAAAGAAAACGGAGATTTGATTTCCCCTTTGGTTAGGCTGCAGTTTTGTCAGCTTTCTCTCTCCCTCTTAAAAATTATTTCCTCCCCCCCCCCCCCTTGAGCTGTTTTCACTGTAACTCCAAGGTTGCTCACTCTTTGGGGTTGTAATAAGACACTTAACTTCTGCTGCACAGAAGTTCTCAACAGTTTAATACCTTCAGTCTGAACAGTTTCGAATCGTTGGGGCTCAATTACTGTGCACACTGCAGAACCGTACTGGTGAGATGCAGGTTCTAATGGGGGCAACTTATCTGACCTCTCTCTGAAGACATTTTCTTCATTGCTTCCCCTTGTTCAGCTTCAAAGTCTCCAGGCTTTTCCAGCTATATTTCTTCTCCCCAAATCTTCTCCACAAGGCCAATAGGCATTGTTCCTTTTAAAAGGAGCACTCCTGAGTTATGTGTGCCATATTCTCTTCTTAAAGTAGCACGCTTGCTCTAATTCTTTTAAAATTTATTTTTTGCTGCTGGTTCCCCCCACCCGACCATGCCAGATCTCAATGTTCATTCAAAACTCTCCTCCCACATTGGAGAGGCCTGTGGCTTACGCTGGCTCAGCTTGTCTGAGCGTGGAAAGCTAAGCAGGGTCAGGCCTGGTTATCACTTGGATGGGAGACCCCTCCTCTAGTTTCCTGCATTGAGCAGGGGGTTGGACTCGATAGCCTTGTAGGCTCCTTCCAACTCTATGATCTATGAAATCTATGAAATCTATGACATTCAGTTATGGAAATCCTATCGTTCAAGAAAATATTGAGAGCTAGTGTGGCGTAGTGCTGAGAGTGTTGGAGTGGGACTCAGGAGGAGACCCGGGTTCTAGTCCCAACTCAGCTACCAAGCTCATCATTGGGTGACTCTGGGCTGGTCGCTGACTCTCAGCCTAACCTACCTCACAGGGTTGTTGTGAGGATAAAATGGAGAGGAGGAGGAGGATTATGTAAGCCGCATTGGGTTCCTTGCAGGAAAAAAGGTGGAATATAAATATAAGAAAGAAAGGAAGTTCAGCTGAAAGCCTCCTTGGTGCACAGTTATTTTGATCATGGTCAATAATATCAAAGTCCTCTCACCCAAACCTTTAAGAAACTTGGGCTGAAATGATCAGATCTCTTCCAAACATTTTGGGTTTATAGGGCTGAGAGGAAATTATGCTCCACTTTTTGTTAACTTTTTTTGCAATGTCAAAAATGAGTCCCCATTTAACCATTTCTTTTCAAATGTTTCCCTATTCATTTGCATTGACCTGACTTGTTTTCACTTTTGATGGCACCTTCTGCCCTCATTGTCATCACCATGTAGTCAGATCAAGTATGCAACAACACATATATAACAACATCATCTATCTAACAACATGACTTGTTCCCATTCACTACATGATCCCTGATTGGTTGGGATCACCCATCTGACTGTTTGGTTGGGATTACCCATGTGACTGATCCAGGAAGGAGAAAGAAGCAGCCACCAGAGGAAGAGGTTTCTGCAATAGCAGCAGCCGTCAGAGAAAACAATGCCACTGAACAGGATTTTAGAAAGGTGAATATTTGCACAAAGTAATTTTTGTCAGAAATATCTCCACTACCTCCGCTGAAATCAACACTTTTGTCCTGAAGAGTGAAACTGAAGAATGTTTGAAACTGAAGAATGTTTGAAGACCTATTTCAGTATAATAATGGGATCACATTATCCCTGGTGCCTTGGAAAACTAGATGAAGTTATTCTCATTTCTACTAAGGACCTTGGCAAGCAAAATTTGCACCCTCCCCTTTGCAAATATATCAAGTGTAAATTTCTTTGGGATAATAAAGAGGCTTATCATACTGTGCATAGGCATGAGGGACAGATGCAAAACTCTGTTGTGTACATCAGCAAATATAAATAGATCTTCCATCCCTGGTGACTCCCCTCTGATGAAGTGTTCTGATGGAGCTGATGTGATTCTTCTGAAGCGTTCATAAATTGTACTTTCTTGTAAGTGTCCCTTACATAATACCCAGGCAATGCCAATTTAGCTGGAGTGGAACATTTAAGCAGCTGGGGAAAATATGAAATGAATGCATACCAAATGAATTCATTAGGACTGGCTGGCACTATTAGGACAAATTCATTATGCTTATGGTTCTTGAGAGGGATGTATAAAGATGGGTATTTTAATAATAATAATAATAATAATAATAATAATAATAATAATAATAATAATATACAATTCAATGTGATCTGTATGCTTGAGCGATATCACCTCCTCCTTTTCTACAGCTAAAATAGATTAATGGCATCCTTTTAAAAGGGTGCCATTGCTGTGCCAAAAATAAGATGGCAGGGACAGAGAGAGGCATCCATGGTGTGGATGGGAGGGTCAGCAAAGTTTGAGCTCTTCAAGGTTCCTGTTTCATACACTTGTTATGTTCCCATCAGGAGTCAAGGTCCAAGAGAGGACAACTCGTGAGGTAGGCTAGGTTGTGAAAGAGTTTACCCAGGAAGCTTCATGACCAAGTAGATATTTCAACCTGGCTTTCTCATGCCCCCATAGCTTCTTCTGTGCCCCCACCCAAAGGATGTCCCCAAATGCCCTACATTGGTAAGAAAGACCCAAGGAAGATGACAGGAGGGACACTGCCTAGCCCCTACAAAGGATCCACATCCAGGGTCCTGAACACTTTATATCTGATCACCCTTGGCCTATATTCCGGCCTGACTACTCCCCCTTCTCAGGATGCCTTGCATCTTCCACTGTGTGCGTGTGTTGTTGACTCTGGAATCTGGAGACCACAAATCAGACTTTGCCTGCCATGCCAGTTTCTGTTCTCTGCATCAGCTGCAGATTGCTGACTGCACCATCTGCCTCCTGTTGGCTCTGTTTCCTCAAGACATGGCAACAGCTAGTTGAGCCTCTTCTGTTCTTTATTCTACTGGGCTCAACCTAGACTGGTCTTCCTTGAATGTTGGCTTCAGAGGAAGTCAGCATACTGGAAAAGTTTCCATAAGAGAGCTCTCGGACCTGAGAAGGAAACTTTGACCAAATTATTCAATAGGTTCAATGTGCACCTATTATTGTCATGCATGTAATATATTATATATATTATAATATATAATATTAAATCAGAGTAGAAATGAGCTCGCAGTGGAAGATTTACGGAGCAAATGTCAAGTTATTAGTGTGCATCAACGAAGACTGGAGTGGTGGTGGTGGGCTAAAGCCAATCCAGGCAGAGGTCAGAGCATGCTGGTAGCAAGTGTATGACTCCCTCAATGTGTGGTCCTGTGGCTGAAACTCTGCATGAATTGAGCATTTTCTATGCAAAGTCATGTGCTAAGAGACTGAAGTGACTGGGCATAAAGTTGTAAGTTGACCAGCGTAGGGCAGCAAATTTTAATCAGTTCCATAGGTACGTATATTAATCAACTAAAGTTGAGTTGATTAATAACTTGACTAAATTTGAGTTGATTAATAACTCAACTAAATTTGAGTTGATTAATTGAGGAGGACATATTTTAACAAGTTAGGGTGAGAGTTAATGGAGCATCGGGTTTTCAGTTAGTTTGGCTGTAATAAAGGAATTTTTCCTGATAACCATGTGGTAGCTAGTATTGTCTTTGTTTTTTAAATACCATACATTTCCTATGATACCATACACGTCCTAGCTCAAAAAGGCACCTGTAATGTGATTTTGCCAATATGCAACTGTATTTAAATTTAATTGATTATTGTGTGCATATAAGGGAGGAAATGAAGAGACCAGACACAGAGTATGGGATCAAATCAGGGCCACATTTATTAATCCAGCAAAGATCTGCGAAGGGAGGAGTGCAGTTCTAACTAAACTGGCCCTCGGCCAGTATTTAAATCATAATCGGGTGAAGGCATCCAAGCCAAAAGGGTGGAGCGATTACTCGCTGCCCCAAAGCTTTACACCACTTGGTGCTGGAGGGCTTTCCTGGTGTCTGCTCCCCCTGGCGCCGCAGGACAACCGATGAGTGAGGAAGGGAGACCCCAAAGGCGGCCCAACCTCCCACAAGCTGTGCCGCGGGACAACAGCCAGGAGAGCGTCAGGTGATCGCCAGTCACCTGAAAGGTGCCACTGGATGATCACCAAACCCTAAAATGCCTGCCTATTTCCGCACTTCCCGCAAAAATGTGACCAAAAGTCAAAGCACTAACCCAACCCTGCTTCACAGTGTGGAGTAGGCGAAACACACCCACTGCCTGAGGCCAATTAGGACAGCAGGTCAAAATTCCAACTCAGCCCCCAAAAGGATGACCAGCGAAGCCCATGCTGCTTTACAGGAAGGGAGGGAGGAAACTGGAAAAAGAAAACGCTGCCTCGGGGGCAGAGATGCCGGGCCTTAAATAGAGACCTCAGCTCTCTGCCCCCCCCCCCCCGCTGGCCTAATTGGCCCTGAGACAGTGGCCTGATTGTGGTATGACTCTCTCCCCCTCCCCACGTGCAAACTTCTCCCAAGCAACAGGTGGTAGCTGGGGAAAGGGTAATCTGTTCAAAGGTAGGGAAATTTGGGGAGATTTGCACAAATGTCCCATTCGATTGCTGCTCAATTTGTGCAAGTTTCACATTTGTGCAGAGCAAGCAGCAATCGCAAACGCGAACGGGAATCGAGCACAAGACGAGTGGTGAGATGATGTTTAGTAGTGTTCACGTACCTGTGGGGGGGTCGCCTCTCTGCCGTGATTCTCCGCGGCGGCGCCCCCCCGCCTCGTTCTTCTGAGCGGCACGGAGCATTCTCCGCGCCACTCGAGCTGCCGCCGCCGGGCACACCAGTCCTGTCGTGTCACTTCTGGCGCAGTGGAAGTGACGCAATGAGACCCTGCTCTGGCGCGCTGGACCCCCGCGCTATGTTTTTGAAACATATGTTTTTAAAACATAGTGCAGGGGTCCAGTGCACCGGAGCAGGGTCCCGTCGCATCACTTCCGCTGCGCCAGAAGTGACGCGATGGGACCGGCACAGGCTGGCGCGGGTGGTTCGCCTCTCTGTGGCGAGCCGCCACCAGAAAAAGGTAGGTTTGCTCGAGCCTCGCACGAGCGTTAGCAGGCCCAATTTCAGCCCGCTACGCTCGCGCGAGGCGATCGGTTACATCACTAATGATGTTTGGAGAATCCTGGCACTCTCAAGCCCCACTTGTTCGCCCATCCCTATGGCATCTTGTGGTAGCGAGTGCCATAGTTTAACTCTGTGCGGTGTGAAGAAGTCCTTCCATTCATCCGTCCTGAACCGCCCACCATTCAGCTTCATGGGATGAGCCCATTGGGTTCTAGATTATTAGAGAGGGAGAAAAATGCCTCCGAGAATATATTAGCACAGTGACATCCTTGCATTTTAGATTTGGATAGCTGGCTTACAGAGCAAAACGAGTGCTTTCTTAATTGCCTTGATCTATGTTTCTAGGTCTCGACGATACGACGATCACCAAGAGACAAACAACATGATGGATCTTTTCAATTCTGCAGCTCTGCCTGGCTATATACTCTGGGTGCTTGACCTGCTGTGTTGGCAAAACCCTCCGTGCTCAGCAAACAACATCAAAGCCTTGTCGAAAGAGTGCCATTTTTTTCCCTTAAGAAGTCTGCTAACAATAAAAAAGCTGCTTCCATTCCCTCTTTCCTCCCATGTATGCAGATGCAAAGCTTCAAAGCCAGCTACTCCTTTAAAAATCCCCTCACCCCATTGCAGGTCTTTGCAGGGCTGTCCTGATTATTTTAATGGAGGAAGCAGAGCTGGGCAGACAGATGAATTCAGTCATGGCGGGTCACTTTCAGAATGGAACGGCCACTCTGAAAAATTGAGTGGACAGGGAGACATTTTGCTCCCTCTCTGATAATTCTAGAAACCCAATGGGCTCATCCCATTGATGGGGAGACATGATAGAGGTGTATAAAATTATGCATGGTGTGGAGAAAGTGGACAGAGACATTTTTCTCCCTCTCTCATAATACTAGAACCTGGGGTCATCCCATGAAGCTGGTTGGTGGGAGATTCAGGACAGATAAAAGGAAGGACTTCTTCACACAGTGCAGACTTAAACTATGGACTTCACTTCCACAGGACATGGTGATGGCCACCAATTTGGATGGCATTAAAAGGGGATTAGACCAATTCATGGAGGAGAAGGTGATCAATGGCTACTAGTCCTACTGTGTTTCTTCCAGTATCAAAGGCAGTGTGCCTATGTACACCAGTTGCTGGGGAACATGGGCAGGAGGGTGCTGTTGCACTCATGTCCTGCTTGTGGGATCCTGTGGGCAGCTGGTTGGCTGCTGTGTGGACAAAATACTGGACGAAGGACCCTTGGCTTGGTCTGATCCAGCAGGGCTCTTCTTGTGTTCTTATCCCATGAAGCTGAATGGTGGGAGATTCAGGACAGATAAAAGGAAGGACATCTTCACACCATGCAGAGTTAAACTATGGAACTCGCTACTGTGAGATGTAGTGTAGGGATGGACAAACAAGCAATGTTTGAGATTTTGTTATTTTGTTCAGTCTGTTGCTTCTTGAAGTCAGGTGTGGGAGGTTAGATTTCTTCATACTGTATGTGTTGTATTGAACTTCAAATGCCTTAATTCTATTCTATTGCATTGTATTAAGAGCTTCTCTCCATGAGGCTTTTAACACACCACTTTACCGAGACTTCTGCTTCCAGATTCTTTGTGGGATTAAGATTGGTTCCTTTACATGTGTTTTTCCCCCCAGATTTTTTTCTTTCTCTGTCTTTCTGTATGTTCCATTACACAACCACAAGGTGGTGGTGTGGTATAGCGGAATTGCGAAAATGCATGAGCTTCTCATTCCAGTTCATTCCAGTTCATTTTCAGATAATACCAGACTTTCCTCACTCTAAAAAAAAAAGCCGTGGGGATGCTTGCAAAGCACGTGAGAGGTCCTGGAGGATGACAACATCATGTAAAGCACTACCATGTGTGAGGAATCATGAACACACAATAAATGTCTCATGTAGGGAAGCCCTAGGAGTCCTTGGAGAGACTGAAGAAATGTAAATAAGGTTTTAAAACAAACACAGGTAGGTAACCTGGTGCCCTCCAGATGTTTCAGATTACAGCTCCCAAGAGCACTGGTTACCATGGCTAATTGTTAGGGATTATGGGAATTCTAGTCCAAAGCATCTGGAAGGGACCAGGTTGCCTTCCCCTAAAATAGAATAATTAAATAAATAGCCATGCTCTAATGAGGAATGCTTCACTTATCTCAGACATATGTGGGTAGCATCTTGCATACATGAAGCCTTAATCAGCTGTGGGAGCTATTGCTGGTGTGCGCAGAGCATCACAATGTCTGTGAATGTGTGCGCACACACCATGCAGTTTGAGAGCTTTCAAATGCAAGAGATGCAAAACAGGTTTTAAGAAAAACTAGCAAAAGGACATTCTGAATCTATTGCAGCAGGGGGGGAAACACCGGGACTTCTTTGGAGGAGGCATGGTGTGTGTGTGTATGCATGCGTGTGTGTGTGAGAGAGAGTTTATGTGTAGAAATGCATGTAGAAATGTCACCGGTATTCCCCTCTGGAAGATTTAAAGGTCGAATGAGGGTTGGCGAGAGAACTTTGCACAGCAAGCCATCAAATTTGCTCAGTACCTTTCACAGCAATTCCCCACACTTTCCATGTTGACCGTGGCCCTTTTTCTAGGTTAATGCTCAGATTCAACTGAATCACCAGAGATAGAAAGGTCACTCTTTGGTATTTCAGATTCCCTGCTTTTGGTTCTTTCATTTCAATGAGCGGGATAGCATTCCTGGAGGGGGAAATTCTGTTTCTGACATGCAGACCAGGTCCTGCTAGGTGCTGCTTGGCCTCTAATGACTGGAGCATCTTCAGACATTGACGCTCAGCCAGGAGGGTGTTTCTCTTGCTGACCTCAAAGTTACCATATTCCACAACAAAAGTTCACAGCGAGACTCCAGCATGGAATTGGTGCACTAGAGTCTATCAGCAAATTTCATTTTATCTCATTCAAACTTCATTGGAACTCCGGGTTGTCTCTGCCAGTATAAGTATGGATGTACAGGAATTTCATTTCAATTTGCAAATAATTCAAACTAGCCCCACTCACTATGTCAAATGTGAATGGAAGGAGTGTATTTTTTTTTTAGAAAAAGTTCACAAATTCTTGAACTAGCGATTGTGTTTCAAAAATGTGCATTTTTTAAAAAAAAACAAAACAAAAAACCCTGCACTTTTAAATGTACATTTTTAAAAAAATATATACACATTTTCTTGCTTTAGCCAATAGAGGGGAAGTGTGCACTTTTGAGAAATGCATACTAAAATGTGCACTTTTCCTGTTTGAGATGTGCACTTTTCCCATTCAAAGAAAAACAGGTCACAAACAAGAATGGGAGTGAGACAAACCAAGCTATGATGTGGAGTTTGGAGAGCCACGGTGAACTCAAAGATCCTTGGTTCTCCCATTTCTAACTATGAGTATTCTGTTAGCAAAGCAGAGCTGTTCAGGATGTTCTGATCTTTTCCGCACTGGGCTCTGCATAGAAATGACACAGAGCTCAAAGCTTATGCCACCCTCAACCAGTGTTTCAGATGCTGCAAAACTCTTTGTAGGAAACCCAGCTGCATTTTCATTTCCTGGATATATACATATGCCCACATATGCTCAGGCTGTTGCATAAGACACATGATGCATAAAGAGACCCCGGATTAAAAATTCAGCATCCCATTAGTGGCATATACTCTTAGGATCTCTGACCTCATTAAAAGTGAATGTCACCGTTAAGGCTGCTAAGTGACTAACTCACACTTCAAATTGGACATTCTCTCTCTCTCTCTCTCTCTCTCTCAGCAGTTTCTTGGATGCTTTTGAGACTGTAACCTTGCAGCATCAACAGTGTTATAGAATGCACAGTATCCCAAGATAGAGACTGTAGAGCATTGTCTAGAGAATATAGCATGAAGGTGATTAACAATCCCCTGGAGTTCCTACTCAGAAAGGAGGAGACACATGTATGCAGGTCTTGCCACAGCCGTGAGTGGTGTTTTGCAAGATCAGACGGACCCAAGAAGAGAGGGCTTGTCCACCTAATTACCAATGCCACCCTGAGGCACCTGAACACATGGAGTTGGCACATACTGATTCGGGCCACTGGTACCTCTAACCTGCCATTGTCTACTCTGACTGGCAGCATCTCTGCAGGGTCTCAGGCCGACATTTTCCAAGCTTTGCTACCAGAATTGCTTCTTTAATTGGAGATGCCAAGGACTGGAGAACGGGGCTGCTGAAGCTCTTCCAGCACAAGGACCAGCTTCCATTTTGGAGAAGCTGCATCCCAGTGATGCGGGCGGGGCTGAAGTCAAAGGGGGTTCAAAATGCCGAGCCTTCGGAGAGGCGTTGCAACGTTTTTTTTTTTTGTTTTTTTTTAAATATTTTATTAAATTTTAAAACAATACAAAGAAAATAACATACACACATAACTAATATTGTGCTCCCATCACCATGGGACCAAACAATCCAATAACTCTATAATTGTTCATTATTCCAAAAATACAATATATCTTGACAGGGTAAACTCCCTTTCCCCCTTTTAAACACATATTCCAAAAATAAACCACAAATATCCTTAAAATTATTTTTCTTTAATTGACCCCTTTTGCATTTAATATTACAAGTCAACATATCATTCAAAGCCATATCCCATACTTCCTTATACCATTCAGTAATAGTGAAAACTTGCTGGATTTTCCATTTCCTTGCTATCATTAGTCTACCTGCCGTTAACAAATTTATGATTAATTCTTTAACATTTTGTGAACCGATCACCTTTTCCGTTATTGTTAGCAAAGCTAGTTTAGGGCATACCTCTAAATCAACTCCAACAATTTCTGATATTTCCTCAAAAATCATTTTCCAAAAATCCATTACATTTTTACAACTCCACCACATATGAGCATATGTACCCAATTCCTGACATCCTCGCCAACACATTGGAGAACATTTATTATCTATTCTATTTAATCTCACTGGGGTCAAATACCATCTCCAAATTAGCTTATAAAAATTCTCTTTAATTCTTATAGACATATTTTTCAATATTCGCCTATCCCAAATCTTATTCCACTCATCCTTTGATATTTCCTCTTCAAACTCTGTATCCCAAACTATTTTAAGATTTTCTGCTTGCTCTTCTGATTTCTGCAACATTTTATATAACATCTTTGTAAGACCCCTAGCTGATGCATTTCCTTCTACAAGTTCTCTAGACATAACCACCTGCTCAAATGCAGTGAAATCCCTTTCATGCTCATGTCTCCTCTTCCATTTCTTACCCCATTGTACTAATTGAATTAAATTTAACCAAGAAATTCTTCCTGCCCCAACCCTATCAATTATTTGCTGTCTTGTCTCCATTTTTTCCAGCCAATCCATTAAAGTTATCACCTTTTTCTCTCTAAAAATTCGTTCTAAATGTCTAACATTCTCGGGAAAATCTTCCATAACCACCACTGGAGTAAGCGGGGATATACCTGGTAAAAATATTTCCTTATTTCTACCCCAAATTTCTAACATATTTTTTAAAAAGGGATTTTCTAATCTTTTTGTCATAATATGTCCTTGTTTTGTAAATAAGAATTTATCCACCCTATTACCCAATTCAAATGCTTCTATTTCCCACCACATAAAATCTTTTCTAACAATAATATCCATGATATATCTAAGTTGATTAGCTATATAATACCATTTTAAATTAGGGAGACCAAGTCCCCCTATTTTTTGAGCTTTATACCATCTATTCTTAGTAATCCTTGATTTTTTCCCCCCATTACAATAGCTATTTAACATTACTTGCCACTCTTTAATTTCTTTCTCTGATATCTTATATGGTATCATTCTAAATAAAAAATTAAACTTCGGTAAAATCTTCATTTTAATCAAAGCTATCCTACCAAACCACGATAATCCCAATTTTTTATAATCCTCTATTTGATTTTTAACTTCATCTTTTAGTTTTTTAAAATTACATTCCCCTATTTTATCCAAATCTTTTAATATATCAATACCTAAATATTTAATTATGTTTTTTATCTTTATATCCACTTTCCTTTGTTTAAATCCCCTTTCCTCCAGTTTACTATAATTAAATGTCATTATCTCCGATTTATCCCAATTAACTTTTAACCCTGTTACTTCTCTAAATTCATCTAAATGTTTCTCTATCCAATCCCAATTTTCTATAGGCCGTTCTAATGTTAACAAGATATCATCTGCAAAAAGGTTTATCTTACATTTGGTCTCTATTCCTATCCCCAATAATTTCTTCTCCTGTCTTATCGAATTCGCTAACAATTCCATAACTAACACAAATAATACTGGGGAAAGGGGACAACCCTGTCTAGTTCCCCGGCCTAGGCTAATAGTTTCTGTTATTCCATCGTTTACAATTACCGACGTGACATTATGAGTATATAATTGGTTAGTAATACCTATAAATTTTTCTCCAAACCCCATAGTTTTTATTAACATCTTTAATGCAGGCCATTCCACACAATCAAAGGCTTTAAAAATATCCAATGCAAGAACCCCCGCTTTCAAATTATTTTTCTTTATTAAATAAATTATATTCAGAACCCTTCTTGTTAAATCTGCCATTTGTCTTCCTTGAATAAAACCACATTGATCTATCCCTATATACTTATTTAGAAAACTATTCATTCTTCTAGCTAAAATTGCTGTCAATAGTTTAGCATCTTGATTAATTAATGATATTGGTCTATAAGAACCTGGTTCTGCTAAATCCTTCCTTGGTTTCGGGATTAAAATGGTCAAGGACTGTTTCCATGACGGGGGGATCTCTCCCCCCTGTAAAATATCATTAAACAACCGTTTTAACTTCGGAATTAACATTTTTTTAAAGACTTTATAATATTCCGCCCCCAGACCATCCAGTCCTGGCGTTTTCCCCTGTTTTAATTTATTTATAGCACTTTCTATTTCAATTTCTGTGAATGGTTGCTCCATTTTCTCTCTATCTTCATCCTGGATTTTTATTTTTAAATTTTTCTCGATATATCTTCTACTCTCAGCTTCCGACCATTTTCCTGCCTTATATAACTCCGTGTAATATTCATGAAAAATTTTCAATTTATCCTTTACTAGATTATATTCTTTACCCCTCTTATCTTTAATCATCCCCACTAAGCTTTTTTCTTTTTTTTTTGTGCTAATCTAGCCAACATTTTAGAGTTTTTATTACTATTCTCAAAATACTCCCTTTTTGTGTAAATCAAATTCCTTTGTACCCTGTCCAGTTCTTTATTCTCCAATTCTTTCCTTTTACCCTGTAATTCTGCAAAAATCTTTTTATCCCTCTTCTCTAAATACTTCTTTTCCAAATCCCTAATCTCCCCCTCTAGCTTTTGATAAAAAACTTCTTGTTGTTTCCTCAAATTTATTGCCTCTCTCAATCCTATTCCTCTCATTACACTCTTCATTGTATCCCATATTATCGCTTCAGTACATTCTTCTGTTTGATTAAATTCCCAAATTTCCCTCAATTCCTTCTCTATTTTCTCTGTTAAATGT
Source organism: Shinisaurus crocodilurus (assembly GCA_021292165.1). Lineage (NCBI taxonomy): Eukaryota > Metazoa > Chordata > Lepidosauria > Squamata > Shinisauridae > Shinisaurus > Shinisaurus crocodilurus. The sequence goes on along the minus strand of CM037882.1, from coordinate 42,335,985 downwards.
TTATAACGAAAAATATTACAATTCAATCTCCATCTTTTCGCTTCTCTATAATCCTTATGTATCTTCAAATCCATGTTAACCAAAGCATGATCTGTAACTTTTATCACTCCTATCTCTGTGCCCAGGACCCTTGAAAACAGTGTCCTGGACACAAAAATAAAATCTATCCTAGAATAATTCTTATTTGCTGATGAGTAAAATGTATATCTTTCCTCATTCCCCTTGACCCCTCTCCAAACATCTAGCAACCCTTCCTTACTAATTAACTTATTCAAGATCGTTAGATTATTTCTCTGATCTTCTCTCGTCGGATTGGATTTGTCTTTTCTTCTATCCAATACCATGTTAAAGTCCCCAGCCATAATAACCCTTTGATTTTGAAAATTACCCATTTCTTTAAACACATGTTGATAAAATTCTCCTTGATTTTGATTGGGAGCATAAACATTAACAATAACATATTCTTCCCCTCCCAAGGTCCCATACATTATAATATATCTACCTGTATCATCCTTTTTCACCTTTAGAACATTAAAACCACAATTCTTTGAAATTATAATTGCTACTCCTCGCGATTTAGATGATCCACATGCTATCTCATATATTCTAGACCACCTCAATTTCAATTCATTGACTCCTTTCCTTGCCTGGTGCGTTTCTTGCAAGAATATAATATCTGCCTTATCCTTTTTAAGAAGTGCTTCTATTCGCCTTCTCTTAGTAACTGAACCTAGCCCCTTAACATTTAAAGTTGAAATTCTTAACTTATAATCCATCTATTAACAACATTTTTTCTTTTTTGGTCCCCAAAAGTGAAAATAATACACAATAACATACCCCTTAACCCACCCCCACATTCATCTAAACTATCCCCCCTGCTTAGCCAGGGCAACTTGCCCCACCCTAAACCTACCCACCTATCCCAGGGGGGGGGGAAGGACCCATCACCAGCCCGAACAGCAGCCCCTCATTCCCTCCCGGATAACTTCTTTATAAAACATTTTCTATTTCTTTTTTCTTCTCGTGTTGAAACGACCTCTTATACAATTCCTCCACTGGCTCCTTCTTCTTCCAGTTGACCCATCGATTCTGGACCCTCCGCATCATCATGAAGCCCCAACTCTCCCAGCAGGCCCATGCCTTGATCACATGATGAGATCTTGTATCTCTTACTGTTCCACACAAAAGTAAGAAAAACTGGGTAACCCCAATTGTATTGTAATCCCTTTCTGATCAAGACTGCTGTACACGGTTTAACACTTCGCCTCCACTTTATTGTTTGCTGACAAAGATCATTGTAGATTTGCAAAGTAGCCCCCTTGAAAGCTACTTGACCTTTCTTTCTAATCTCTTTCATGAAGACATCCTTCTTGTATAAATTTGCAAATTTCAGTACAACATCTCTGGATGTCATACCACGCCTTAATGCTCCCACTCTATGCACAATCTCAATGTCCATATCATCCCAAAAAATTGTTTCTCCAGAGACAGCTTCATTCATCCATTCCAAAATACTGCCTCTTAACTTATATCCAGTCTCCCCCATCTCCATGGGGAAGCCTCTGATCCGAATGTTGGAACGACGTTGCCTGTCTTGCATGTTAATCATCTGTATTTCCATCTCATTAAATTTCATTTCATACTTTTCAAAACTTTTTTCATCCTTCACCTGGAGTTTTTCCACCTTATCCACTCTAACTTGCAGCTCTTTAACTTGAACCCCTAAATGATCTATGGACTTTCGCATGTGCTTCATATCCTCTTGATGCAGATTTTGAAATTTCTCAATTGCTTCTATTTGTTTCTGCTGGCCTGCTTCCATAGAGCTTTGAAACTGTAATAGAATTTTCTCCCAATCTGGTGCTGCCCCTTTAAGCTTGGCTGGAGATATTGACTTTGGCTTGGCACCAGCAGGGAATTTGCCAGCTGAATCCGCCATTTTTCCGCCCTTCCCCCTCGCTGTCTCGAAACTTTCACTACCTCGTGGCTTCTTATCAGGACCCAGTTGCACAGTTTGATAAGAACATTCAATATCTTTAGTGTCAAGGATCCTAATTAGCCTTTTCAAACTGTTATCCGAGGGATGCGCCCGATCGCGTTTCCAAAGAGGGGGTAGGGACTTTTTCACCCGTCTGGAGCTCATAAACAATCCAGAGCGAAGCACATCAAAAGAAAGCTATTCTTTTTATTTCTTTATTAGCTCTACATCTGCATACCTTCCAGAAAGCAAACAGCAAAGGAATTTAAACTCACGCTTTGTCTCTCCTGTGTATTTGCAGATGTTTTCAAATCATTCCGGGAGCTCGGCAGAAAAGCTACTGCTCCATAGCCAGCGCAGGCTCCTCCCCCCGGCGTTGCAACGTTTTAGAGCGGGGGGAAAAGCAGCACCAAAGCCAGGAAATCACCAAATGGTTGGGTGCTGGGGAAAATGTGGTGAGGCTAGGAGAAGGGGGTCTGGCCATCTGAGGAACCCAAATGGACTGGATTTGGCCCTGGGCCTGAGATCCTGTACCCCTGATTTCTTCAGCATGCAAAACTCTCTTAAATCACTCTGCCCTTACACTTTTGCTTTATTAATGTTGTTGGTATTATTATTATTATTATTATTATTATTATTATTATTATTATTATTATTATTACCAGTGGAGGCTGGTGGCTCCAACATCTGTGGGGCTGTGTATCCACTCTGGATTTTACTCTGAACTTTCAAGGAGCTATCCATGGTGCTGAACCTATTTTGAGGCTAGGGTTCAGCTCCATGGATAACTCCTTAAAAGTTTGGAGTAAAATCCAGAGTGGATGCACAGCTATTACTATTACTACTCCATACTGGCTCTGCCTTTGCACCAGACCCTAGCCTTGCAGTATTTGACACTCCTCAGGTTTGGGCAATGAATTATTTTCCAGATGCTGCCATTCATCTGCCACCACTGCAAATGAAGCCAGCTCTGAAGCAGAAACATAATACGGAGCAGCAGACAGCAGCCACTGGAAGAGAGGGCAGTACAGTGGACGCCCACTCCCCGGGACCTTTGAGAACATAGCTGCCGCCAGTACCTCTATCTGTTTCCTTTGTTGACCTGTTACTGACATTGGTGGACCCATAAAAACAGAGCTGTGACTCTGCAGAAGGGACAATGGTTCTAAGAACCATAGGGATAGCAACCCCGTGCATTTTACTTCCTACAGAAGCTCCAGAGAAGATTACTTGCTTTCTCTTTCCTCTATAAACCGCCAGGAGAGCTTCGGCTATTGGGCAGTATAAAAATGTATTAAATAAATAAAAAATAAATAAAATAAATATGACAGGCATGCCAAACCTCTTTCAGCCTAAGGGCTGAAATCCATTTCAGAGAAGCTCTTGGACCACATTCCAGTGGTGGGCAAGGCCAAAATGCCAGAAATACCAGCATATTTCAACCAAAAGCTCTTACTGAGAGTAACTAAGCCTAAAGAGAGGCATTCCAACCTTTTAGAATGGGAGGGGGGACTGGTGGGGGAAAGGGGGTGTGGCCAGGAGAAGGGGGTGTGAGCATCTGGGAAACCTCAGAGGATCAGATGGGGACACCAGATAGGCTGGATTTGATCATTGGGCCTGAGGTTCTGCACTCCTGCTCTATAGAAAGAATGGGAAAACCCCGAAAAACCTTACCATTGGTGTGTTTTTTTTGTTTTGTTTTTTAAATGTATGTATGTATGTATTCCATTTCTATACTGCCCAATGAATAGCTGAAGCTCTCTGGGGAGTTCACAATAAAAAGCATAAAATACGGCATGAGTCCACATATTGCACCCAACAGAATGGCATCCCTTAGCCAGGCTGAGCACGTCCCTGCCCCTCTCAATACCTTCAGTAGCTTGAAACTAAGGTTATGCTCTGTCGCTGAGAGATTTGCAGTGAACCCAAGGACGCTAAACTTTAGCAGGGTTCCCCCCCCCTTTTCTTTTCCCTTTTCTCTTCCCTGAGCTGCTTACCTTTTTCATCAGGTCTACCACAGAATGTGCACATTTCTGATTAGAAAGAGTGTCAGTGGCTGTAATGTCTTCCCCGACCCACTCCATATCGGTAGATGTAATATATTAAAAAAAAAGAAAGAAAGAAAAAGAAAAGGGGGGGGGGAAGGATGCATTGTCTGAACAGCTTTGAAACTCTGCTCATATATTCAGGCAAGGCATTTGCAAGGAGAGCATTGTGTTCTCCATAGGGCAGGGCAGAGCATCTCTGTGCCTATGCGCTTGGCTGACGGGGTGTGTGGGGACAGTGTAGCTCTCACCTCTGTATCACTTTCTTGAGTCAGGCTTTCTCTCCAAATCCACCAGTGCTTGAATTACAGGGGTGGGGGGGAGGCAGGCTGCTCCCACTGCCTTTTGCAGCAACTGTCTCCCCACCACACACACACACACACACACACACACACTTAGCTACTGTTTTCAGGAGGCCATTGTCCATGAGCAAGGAGCTGGAGGTAATGGCTCAAATGGAGCTCTTAACCCAGCAAAGTTCTGGGGGGGGGGGGAGACTGAGGACTTCTATCTATGCTGCCAGCTATCTCTTTTCCTGAAGAGGTCTCAGCTGAGCTCGGGTCAGCCAAGAGCAGCGGTGTGGTGGAGCCAGGGTTCACAGGGGTGTTGTGATATGTATCACTTCACCAGCTGCAGCACACTGTTTACACATGGAAGGGGCAGAATGGTTGTAAACAGGTTTGTTATGTCTTTCTGGATTCCCGTGTTTTTCGCATGGGAACCTGAACTCTGAGAGCAATATGAGCTAGTCACATGGTTTGTATGTTCTGATGACGTGCTAACTTGTTTTCTGTCTGAAGCCATCTTCGAGAGAAGCAGGACTGCTTTCTCTCTTCTCCTTTGTTCTTCTTGCTGGACATTGTTACTGCAACAATGTAACGTCTTTGCTGAGGTGGAGTGAAGCTCAACTTACTCCACTGGATGTAATGCTTGCTATGCATTTATACTCTGCACATGGACTGTAACTAGGAAATGTATACTCTGTAGAACTTTACTTGCTAAGTGAATAAACAGGTAGAATTAGACCTGTGGTGTTCCAGAGTGTTTCCTGACACCTTGGATTAATCTGCAACGGGGAAGCTGGAAGCAGTCTGACAACAAGGCTGACTGGGCTGGAGAAACTGGCACAACACGCTGCACGCTGCGTGGGGGTAGGTGAGATCTGGAAGATCTGTGTGCGGAATTTCAGGCCTCTGCTAGCACACAGAGACAGGATTATAAATCTCCCAACTCGCACACACTCTGCTCAAAAATAACACCAACAGGGTTATGGGCCCAGATTGGACCAGAACCAGAACCAGTTTGGAACCAGAACCAGACTGGACCGGACCAGAACCAGGTCGGTACCAGCACCAGAACCAGCGCCGGGACCTGTTTGGCAACAGCTTTGACTCCGGTGATTGCAGTGATTAATGGCAGAGGAGGAAGACATCAAGGAAGAAAAACTATCTCCTGGTCCTTCAACCGGTAAGGAGGGGGAAGAAAGGGGGAAATATCTGTTCGCTGACACAGACAGCTTGCAGGCAAGTTCCAGGGCCGATAGCTTGGAGGGAGAGAGCGAGGCTGAAATTTCTGGTGGGGAGGAGGAAGAGAATCCCCCGGGCACAGAAATGGCAGCTGCACAGTCCCTGAATCCACAAATTGTGGAAAAACTGTCTGGATCGAACTATGTGCTGTGGAGTTTTCAGATGCAGCATTATTTAACCCATGCGGGACTCTGGTCTCTAGTAACACAGGATCCAGTTGCAATGAGTGAACAAGCTTAATCTTTGTGGAATTTACAAAGTGCAGCTTTTTCTGCTTCAAGCTGGAGAAATGGCTTGTGGAGATAGCAGAATGGAAAAGCAGCAAGCAAAGCGAAACAACTCTGGCCGTAAGCTTGCAGAGAGCCAGGCTGATGTGGCAAACAGCCAAGCTGCAAACAAGCAGGGAGTTACCCAAGCCGCTGCTTTAAAAGTGAGAAAATGTTTCACTTGTGGATCTACAAATCATCTGAAAAAGCAATGTAAGATCAAACAGAGAAAGAAAAAAAAACAAACAGGAAACAACAAACACACCTGAGGAGGCAGTTAAAACGGGCACAAGTTTGATTGCATGGGTGGGGGTTTCTAATGTTGTTTGGGTTGTGGACTCTGGAGCTTCTCATCACATGACTAACTCCAGGAATGTATTTCAATTTCTGGAAGAAGAGGGATGTCCAGGTCAGCACGTGGAATTAGCTGACGGGAAACGTATATATGTTTCAGCAGCAGGAACAATTGAATTTACTACTTTGGGTCAACAAAGGGCATTGTTTGTTCCAGAACTGGACACAAATCTGATAAGTATTTCCCAATTAGCTCAAAATGGCTATGAAATGTGTTTTTCAGACAGCACATGTGTGATTTCACGTGAAGGGACAGTCTGTGCAAAAGGTGATTTGCAGAATTCTCTGTATGTTATAAATCCATTTGTAACACATGATGAGAGTGTGAAATATGCAAATTGTAAACCTCATGATAATTGTGTACATTTATTCCATAAATGTTTTGCGCATGCTAATTACAGGAGCATCGAGAAGATGCCGGGTCTGTGTGAGGGCATGAAAATGAAACCTTGTTCTAATTATGTGGAATGTGAAGTATGCAGTCAGGCAAAGTCACACAGGACTAACATTCAGAAACACAGTGAAAGAGTGAGCACAAGAATATTTGAGCTGGTACACTCTGATGTTGCTGGGCCATTTGAGGAAAGCTATGGGGGAAATAAGTACTACATGACTATCATTGATGACTTTTCTAGATTTGGATTTGTTTATCTTCTGCAGCATAAATCTCAGGTTTGAGAGAGATTTGAATCCTTTGTGAAATGGGCTGGTAACAGATTCAAACAATACCCCATAGGTGAATTGCTCACAGATGGTGGGGGAGAGTACATAAGTACAAACTTTAAGAAATTCTTGGAAAGTGAGGGCATTGGGCACAAAATCACAGCCCCAAACTCACCGTTTCAAAATGGTGTAGCTGAAAGACGCAACAGAACACTCCAAGAAATGATGAGGGCTCAATTAGCTGACTCACAGTTGAAAAACCATTTCTGGGGGGATGCACTTTCAAATGCTAACTATTTGCTGAACAGATTACCTAACACCACAACTGGGAAAACTCCATATGAAATGTTTCATGGGAGGAAACGAAAGATAGCACACATGCGGATTTTTGGGTGCAAATGTTTTGTTCAAATACAGGCTAAAAGCTTTGAATGTTTTCTGCTGGGGTATGATGAACAAACAAAAGGATATAGGCTGTGGTCACCACAACACAGAAAGGTAATTTTAAGCAGAGATGTGATTTTCCATGAGCAAACACATGATGAGAAACAGCTGGTGGAATTGCCAATGCAATCAATGGCTGAGACACAGCTGGAGGTTTCTGAAACAGACCAGACCACTGGGCAGATATCTGGGGAACAGGAGGGAGGTGAACAATCTCTAAGGCGTTCAACCCGAGAACGTAAAACACCTGTTAGATATCAGGATGAATTCCAAAGTGGGAAAACTGTTGTACATAAAGCTCTCAAAATAGCTTTAGAACCTCAAAGTTTTGAGGAAATCCAAAGCATGGAACCAGCAGTAAGAAATGATTGGTTTGAGGCCATGCAGGATGAAATCAATGCAATGCATGTTAACAAAACATGGAGTCTGGTATCTTTACCTGTAGGGCGAAAGGCCATCACCTGTAAATGGGTGTACAAGGTGAAAACAAATCACCAGGGGCAGGTAGAAAGGTACAGGGCAAGACTCGTGGCAAGAGGGTTTGCACAAAAGCATGGGATAGATTTTGATTCCGTGTTTGCACCAACAACAAGGTATGCAACTGTAAGATTGTTGTTGAAATTGGCAGCACAAAGAAAAATGATGGCATTTCATTTTGATGTAAAAACTGCTTTCCTATATGGTGATTTACAAGAGGAAATCTACATGGTGCAACCAAAAGGTTTTGTAGAAAATCCCAGTCTTGTATGTCATTTGCACAAATCCATATATGGATTGAAACAAGCAGCAAGATGCTGGAACCAAAAATTAGACAGGGTTTTGATTAGTTTGGGATTCAAACAAAGCAAGGCTGATCACTGTCTGTACACATGTCACACAGAATTGGGACATCATTGGGTGTATTTGTTAGTCTTTGTTGATGATATATTGCTGATAACAGAATCAGTAAGTTAAAAAGACAAAATTGCAAAAGAATTGCAAGCACACTTTGAACTGAAAGATCTAGGTTTGGTACAACACTATCTTGGAATGCAATTATCCCAGGATGAGGAAGGTTCTTTCTTGATTGAACAAAGTGGAAAAATTCAGAAATTGCTGGAAATTCATGGATTGGAGAATTGTAACCCAGTTACCACTCCAATGACTCTTGAATATCAAAAACACACAGATAACACTGAATTTGAGGATATTGGAAAAAATCAAAGTGTTATTGGAAGCCTGCTATATTTGGCAAATGTGAGTAGGCCAGACATCAGCAATGCTGTGGACATACTTAGCAGGAAAACACAAAATCCTTCTATGTATGATTGGCTAGCTGTGAAACGTGTGTTAAGGTATTTAAAAGGTTCCATGAATTGCAAACTAAAATTGTCATCACAACAGAGGGAGGTTTTTGTGTGTACACTGATGCTGATTGGGGCGCTGCAACTGATAGGAAGTCCACAAGTGGGACTGTGATCTTGTATGACAAAAGTTTAATTGACTGGTATACACGAAAACAATCTTGTGTGGCTGTATCTAGTGCAAAATCTGAATTCATCAGTTTATCTCAAGCATGCAATGAGATTGAATGGTTCAAACAACTGTTTACTGATTTGCAAATACCAGTAGACAAGGCTGTTACAATTTTTGAAGACAACCAGGCTTGCATAAGCATGGCAAAAAATGAAAAATGTAGGCCAAGAACCAAGCACATTGATGTCTGTTACTCTCATGTAAAGGACTGTGTGCAGAAAGGGTGGGTAACACTCAAATACTGTGCAACAGGGGACAGCACACTGTTTACACATGGAAGGGACAGAATGGCTGTAAACAGGTTTGTTATGTCTTTCTGGATTCCCGTGTTTTTCGCATGGGAAGCTAGACCGTGAGAGCAATATGAGCTAGTCACATGGTTTGTATGTTCTGATGACGTGCTAACTTGTTGTCTGTCTGAAGCCATCTTCGAGAGAAGCAGGACTGCTTTCTCTCTTCTCCTTTGTTCTTTTTGCTGGACTTTGTTACTGCAACAATGTAACGTCTTTGCTGAGGTGGAGTGAAGCTCAACTTACTCCACTGGATGTAATGCTTGCTATGCATTTATACTCTGCACATGGACTGTAACTAGGAAATGTATACTCTGTAGAACTTTACTTGATAAGTGAATAAACAGGTAGAATTAGACCTGTGGTGTTCCAGAGTGTTTCCTGACTCCATGGATTAATCTGCAACGGGGAAGCTGGAAGCAGTCTGACAACAAGGCTGACTGGGCTGGAGAAACTGGCACAACACGCTGCACGCTGCACGCTGCACGGGGGGAGGTGAGATCTGGAAGATCTGTGTGTGGAATTTCAGGCCTCTGCTAGCACACAGAGACAGGATTATAAATCTCCCAACCCGCACACACTCTGCTCAATGATAACACTAACAAGGGGTGCAATGCCGGCACTTCTTGACGATCAGGGGTGCTGATGTCGTCTGCTGCCCTCCACAGACTTCCCTGCTCCCTCTTAGCTCAGCTGCAGTCTTCACAGTTGGGGTGGGGAGTGGGGGAAATGAATGCTCCCCAGCAGTGATATATGGTTACCTGTGGTAATGCAAAAGTATTCTGCGGTGGCTTGGTCTTGAATGGCCAATTTTCGACCCAGGACAAACCAAACCAAAAATGAGGAACTGAGTGAAACCAAACTTGACAGCTTTGTTCATGCTTAGGCACAAGAAGGAACTTCTCAGGCGATATTACAATGTGGTGTGTTTGGGAGAACATCCTGATGGCTTTGGCCCGAAGTTTACAATTCTGTCTCTCCCCCCCCCCCCGGTGATATATCCCATTTAGCCACTCATGAAGCTATGCTAATTTTATCTTCCTCAAAATGTATTGGATCCTGCACTTCTGAAGAGATTTCTTCCACTGATAAGATTAATGGGAGTGTTCATCCATTTCAAATTATCTGATCTATTACCTGCTTCACGTACTGTTCAGCAACAGTATATCTTCTCCCCCCCCACTTCCATTTTGTGGGGAGGGGGCTTATAGTAGTTTGGCAGTAAGCATTCAACAAATGGGAAAGACTATTAATTACAAATAAGAAATGCTTTGACACCAAGATAGTATTTAAATGCTGTGCATTGCCTACGTTTAACTCCAATCAGCCAAATTGACTTTGCAGCTCCATAATTGCACTAAATTAATCTCTTATTTCATTTACTGCGTAACCAAAGGTTTTAGGCTGACTGCATGTTAAATCTAAGTAATTTTCTAATTATGGGAGTGGGGGGAGGGGAAGCTCTTTATTAACATTAATGGCATAATGTTAATCACAAATTCTTGAGCAGTGAAGTGCTCAAAGGTACTTTTGAAATATTGGGACAGAATGAAGGAGTGAGAGGGAGACCCGATGAATAATTGGGCTAAAAAGGTGTACCTGACACACAGTGCCAATAACCACACAAAGTGGCTATTTCTCAGATTTGTGTATATCTTTGGTCAGCCTTCCCCAACCTGGTGCCCTCCAAATGTGTGGGACTGCAGCTCCCATCATCCCCCAGCCATCATGGCCATTGGCCAACAAATCTGGAGTGTACCAAGTCTGGAAGGCTGTTTTTGGTTGTTAGGAGTTTTATGCAGAGGTATTTCCAAAGCCATTTGTCATTTCCTGCCTAGTTATTGTGGAGATGTTTCCCCAGTTAGTTCTGATTAAAGCATATTTGTGCACTTTTTCCAAAAGTATGCATTTTTTCCCCTGTGCATTTTTCAAGCGTATGCATGCCATCTAACACAATATTTTTGGTCCACAAACCACATTGCAAGCTCGGAAATGTACGGACTTCAACCACAGATTGCAGCCAAGTCCATGTTTAGTCTAGAAAGTGCAAACTGGGTAAGTCCCGATCAAAAACAAATGGAAACAAGATTCTCTCTCACACACAGGTGCCAAAAACAAGGTGGAAATAATAAAAAGAAGAAGTAAAAAATAAAAACAAAATGGCATCCAGAGCTACTACAGGGTCCCAAAAGGGTCAAAATTAGCTTGCAACCAAACTAGTTTTGAATCTTTTGATGCTCTGTGGCAGCTCTGGGTGCCATTTTGGTTTTTTTTTGGGGGGGGGGTTGTTTTATTTCCCCCTCCCCTCATTTTTGGCATCTATGTGTGTGTGTGTTTGCACACTTAGTCCATATGGCCTTAATCTGGAGGACAATTCATAAGCTTTATTCCAGTCATACCTCTTGGGTTTTTTTCTCCTTAGGAATTTTCATCTCCCAGCATTCCAAATTGCCACTCTTGGTATCCATTTAATATCACCGCTACTGATGATGGCAGAAGCTGAAATGTGTAGCTCCAAATACAGTTTGAAATTACTCCGTTCTTAGTCTATCAATCATGTGCATGTGTGTTCATATATTTCATATATTCAACACTATATATGAAATAGTGTTGAAATATTGAGACAGATGGAGGGACACCTGCAAGGTGGTGAAATAAAGAATATTTCAGAGCTTTCATATCTCCCCAGCCAAGTTTTCCATCATGGTTGGCCAATTGTCCTCTTGGTCCTTGATTTTGTACACAAACACCAAAAATGTAAAGCGGAGGAAAAAATTCACAGGGTGTTGCACTAGATGGGATGCCAATTCCCTTTCAAGTTCAGGATGGTCTGCAGCTTATCTGGGCCAAAGGATGAAAGCTGGACGCGGCTGCTGAACTTGAACACTGGCTGGTTTAACTTTCACAGTAACTAAGGAACTGATTCCAGATATTATATGCACTCTTTGGTCCTCAATGTAGTCATGGAAATTGGAGCTACTGAATTATTGTTTAAAGGTAAAGTGTGTGATTAGATAAGTTCACATTAAAATGTAAACCCAATGAAAATCTCACAGATCCCTACTTGAAGCTCCTACGCAAGATAACACTTCTATGTGCATGTGTGTCTTTTTCCTCATAGGGAAACATTTAATCATGCAATTTCTCCCCATCTGTAGCCTGAAGACAGTGCTGGATACAGGTTTTGGAAGGCCCTCTTGGTCAAGGTGCCCTTGATAGGCCCCCTACCACAGTAAGTCTATCTTCTCATGGCGATTGTCACCTGTTGCTCCTCATCCTCTTTCTCTTCATTGCTACCACTTGCTTGTTTGACAGGCAGAGAGCCAATGAGCACATAGGCAGTGGCATCTCCTGCTCCTCCTCACTGCCACCTCCCTTGCTTGGGTCAGAGCAAGAGGCAGGTGAACAAGCAGGTTGCAATACTGAAGAGAAGGAGCAATTCCAGGGGAAGGGGAGTTTGTCAGTGAGCCCTTGCTGGGATGTGGGTCCTTGGCAACAAGTGCCCGACCATGCCTACTCTTGACACCGTTTCTGCCTGAGGTGATGCAATCCAGGAAAAGCAGCGCCATGAAATTCTCCTGTTTTTTTGTTTGTTCAGTGTGTGTGTGTGTGTGTGTAGGGTAGGTGTGCAGACACATCCTTCATGGAGGAAAAGTCTATCAATCAATGGCTAATGATGGACATATGGAACCCCCAGGTTCAGAGGCAGTATACCACTGAATCCCTGTTGCTTGGGAACAAAGACAGGAAGGAGGCTGCTCCTCGAATGCCCTGCTGGTGGGTCTTACATAGGGGCATCTGGTTGGCCACAGTGGGAAACAGGATGATGGGCTAGAGAGGCCATTGGTCTGACCCAGCAGAGCTCTTCTGATGAAGGAGATCCAGACTTCCTTTCAAGTAGACCTGTGCAGAGCACGGCTATGAATCGAATTAGAGTCCTTAAACCAAGTTTGCAAGGGTACCGGCACGTGCTCCCCCAGATTCATGGCACGGCTTCTCCATCCAAGTCCCCTGAAGGTCAGCTGGATGATTTGTCGTTCCTTATACTCAGTCAGAGCAGAAGCAGCTGGGATGAAAATAACTCCTCTTCTTATCCTCCCCCTCTTATCTATCTTATTGTCAGTGCGAGCGCATTGCAGAAATGATCCCCTGGCAGTCAAACTTTTTAATAAGCCTCTTCTGTATCTGCTGTGCCTTTCATGATTCAGTCTTCCAGAACAGGTCGACTGTGGTGGATTTGGCTTCCTGCTGCTTGTACGCACATAAGCATGTTTGCATTTGTCTTGTATGTGAATTGGTCTCTCATAGGAGCTAAGAGCATGAGATGGGAAGCTGCCTGCGCTCAAATCCCACCTCAGCTTTGAATTTGCCAGGTGGCCTTAGGCAAGCCAATATGGGGAGCATAAAATAATAATATAAGCCTACCCTCCAAGGCAAGTTTCCTGAGATATATAAGAGGAGCCCTGCTGCATTGGACTGGAGATCCATGTAGTCTGGTAACCTGCTTCCCACAATGGTCACCTAGGTGCCTCCAGAAACTTACAAGCAGGGCCTAAAGTTGAGTCTTCAGCAATGTGGAATAATGGGGTAGGAACAGTGCCAGCTGCAGGTTTTGGAAGGTCCTTGGGCAAGACATCCTGCCTCAGTGAATCTACCTAATCACCACAGTTGCCACTAGCTGCTGCTCCTCCTCTTCCTCCTCTTCCTCATCATTACCACCACTTGCTTGCTTGACAGGCAGGGAGTCAGTGAGCAAGCAGGCAGTAGCATCTCTGCTCCTCCTTATCATCATCACCATTTTCTGGGCCAAAGAAAGAGGCAGGTGGACAAGAAGGTTGCAATAGTGAAGAGGAGGAGGAACTCCAGGGGGATATTGTCTATTGGGACCCTGTGGGGTGTGGACCCTTGGCAGGTGCCCAACAACCATGCCTTCCCTTGATAACAGCCCTGAGTAGGAGCTTCAAGTAGGGAGGGATCTGTGAGATTTTCATTGGGTTTACATTTTAATGTGAACTTATCTAATCACACACTTAACCTATGATACACAGATATTCATGCTTTACAGGATTTTGCAATCAGTTTACAAGACAAAAAAAATGTGCACAAAATGTGTATATAACAGGAAACGGTGCACACAAAAATGCATATAATAGGGCGAAGAGCACACAAAATGCATTATATTGGGTGGAATCACTTTGGGAAAAGTACATACAAATAAACTTTTGAGAACTGAGTCTGAACATACGTGTGGATTTTCATGCAGGCCTTTTAGGGGGGAAATTGCACACTGATGGGGAAAAATGGGACAAAATAAAACTTAATGTTGGAAAAATGAGAAACTGTGCAGAATCAAACTTGACAGATTCATCCATCCTTACTTCAAGCAGTGACCCTTGGTTGTGAAAATCGGAGTGTTCCAAGTGTTCCCTTATTTTCACCTGAGAAATGCAGCTAAAGAATGTGCATTCATGTAGAAGGACCCATGTACACAACAGCCACACGAGACCATTACTTTTTGCATTGTGTTTGGTTCAGGTTAGGACAAAGATCTCTGTTCTTCTGCTGTTAAATCTGAGTCAGTTTGCTCTTCTCTTCCACAGTGATCCCAAACAAGAGGTCTTTGTTTGTGCATGACCAACACCGATCCTAGCTAGAAGGTAGAATGCTATTTCAGAACATCAGTTCCATTACAGATCACTGCCACTCCAGAGTTCAGAGGGAAAATGTCTGTCATAATTACGTTATCCGGATCATTATTGCTCTAATAACTATGGAATGCTAGGCCTTGAAGGCTGTTTTCAAAACATTTTACGAAGCAACGTAGGAGAACAATCAAGGTTTGCCCAGTCTCTTTGTGGGCACAGAGATGGACAAGCTCCATTTAACTGAATCATTAGGGGAGCATCTAAAAGTAAACATAACAACATCAGAAGAGCAGGATCAAACCTAAGGCCCATTGAGTCCAGCATTCTGTTTCCACAGTGACCAACCAGACTGCCCAATGGGAAGCCCATAAGAAGGACATGAGCACAGTAGCACTTTCTTTATCTTGTTCCCCAGAAACTGGTCTGGTATTCAGAGTAAAGATGGGAGACAGACAAATTTGCTGGGTTTGCAATTTAAAGCAAAATTTACAAATTCACACTTTCCAAACCTAAGCATGAACTGGAACAAGGCTTACCATCAAAACCTGTACATTTCCGAAATTTGTGACCCAGCTCACAAAGGAAAAGTGCAAAAAAATTGTGTACATTTCAAAAAGAAATTCACAGAAACACACTTCCTTCAATGGAAAAATGTGTATGTTTGTAAAAGTGCATATGAAATGTGCACATTTTTAAAAAAATGCAAAAGGGATTTTAAAATAAATAAATGATCGGAAAATGCACACAACAATTCATACATTTTAAAACCAAAAATAAACAACATCTGATTTGGAAATGAGATAGAACAAACATAACAATGAAAAGATGAGACCGTGCATAAAAATCTAGTGTGACGGATTTACTCATGTCTAAGTCAGCGACATCCTGCCTCTGATACTGGGGGCAATATTTGGCCATCATGACTAGTAGCCATTGTTATCTTCATTCTCCATGGATTTGTTTAATCCCCTTTTGAAGCCATCAAAGTTGGTGGGCATCACTACATCTTGTGGCAGTGAGTTCCACAGTTTAACCATCCTTCCTTTTGTCTGTCCTATATCTCCCACCATTCAGCTTCATTGGATGACCCTGTTGGATCTAGTCTTATGAGAGAGGGAGAAAAAACCTCTTTTTCTCTCTAGCCATTTTCTCCACACCATGCACAATGTATACACCTCTACATCCTGTTCCCCTTACTTCCTCTCCCCCCATTTAAACGAAAAAGCCCCAAACATTATAATTTTCCTTATATGGGAATTGGTTTCATCTTCTCATTATCAATTATTGGCAGAGATCCAAAGGGCTGGGCTGCGGTTCGTGCATTAAAAAAAACAACACTAAGGAAATTTGCGCAAATGGAGCCATTTGCACAACTTTATGCAAACTGAGTAAATCACAGTGTTTTGCATGTTTTGTGCAATTCAGTACCCAAAAAGCATTGGATCTAGCGCCATTTGTGCAAATTGGCCAATTTTACACAAATGATGCTAGATCCACGTGCTTTTCGGGTGCTGCTTTGTGCAAAACATGTAAAATAAAGTGATTTATGCAAATTGAGTAAAGTTACACAAATTGCACCATTTGTGCAAATTTCCTTAGCATTTTTTTTAATGTGCAAACTGCAGCCCGTCTTAGAGATGGAAGTCCATGGAAAACCTTCCGACTCAGCCTGCTTTCAATTGTCGGATTGGAAGCAGGCAGGCAGGAAGTCCATCGAGCTCAAATGGGCCAGGTTCCCCATTGGCAGCACATCCCTAGTTGTTGGCACATATCCAGTGGGAATGTTCAGCTTCCCCCACTTTGAGAAGCTGACCCCCCCCCATTCCATATCACAATCTGCTTTTGAAAGTGCTCCAAAAAGCGATTTCTAATGCGGCTTTAGAAGTGTAGTGGGGAAATACTGGTTTCTGGGGGTGGGGGGGAATCTGGAGCCCCACTGGATTTATGGAACTACTCGCACAGTTCTGTGGATCATGGCCCAGGTTCCATTACACATGTGAAAAACACATGAAATTGACTTTAAACTGAGTCAGACTAGGGCTATATGAGAAAGACGATAGTGCACGCACTGGTAACTTCGAGGCTCGACTTCTGTAATGCGCTGTACATAGGGCTACCTTTATACCTAGTCCGGAAACTTCAATTAGTGCAAAATATGGCAGCCAGACTGGTTGCTGGTACACCTAGGGGTGCCCATATCACACCAGTTTTAAAAGCACTCCACTGGCTGCCAATCAGTTTCCGGGCGAAGTATAAAGTGTTGGTTATTACCTTTAAAGCCCTACATGGTTTGGGTCCAGGCTACCTACGGGATCGCCTTCTCCCGTACAATCCACCCCGCACACTTAGGTCCTCTGGGAAGAATCTGCTTCAGTCAGCCAAAACTAGGCTGACTAGCATTACCCAGAGGACCTTCTCTTCTGCTGCTCCCAGATTATGGAATGGCCTGCCGGAGGAGATACGTCAACTTGTCAGTCTTTTGGACTTTAAAAAAGCCATAAAGACTGAACTCTTCCGGCAGGCCTATCCGGCGGAATTTTAGGATGTTTTAAAGATGTTTTTAGGATGTTTTAAGATGTTTAATAGTATATATTGTGTTGTTTTAGTTTAGGTATTTTATATTTTCTGTTGTTCCCTGCCTCGATCTAGATGGAGAGGCGGGTAATAAATAAAATATTATTATTATTATTATTATTATTATTATTATTATTATTATTATTATTATTAAATGTGTTTCAGTTTGTTTGGCGTTTTTTTTATCAAGCTTTACCCAGTTCACACCTTCTGGACACAGACAGACTCGGTGGCAATCTACAGTCAAAGTTCGTACATTTCCGAACTTGCATTGTGATTCGCAGACCAAAAAGAATGCATTCAACAGCATGCATGCATTTGAAAGAAAGGCACATGAAAAAATGCATCCTTTAGAAAAATGTGAACAAATATGCTTTAATCAATAGGAGAAGAATGCGTACATTTCAGAGATACACACAATTGATGCATACATTTGGGGGGAAACACACAGAAATACAGACAGATTTTCATGCGAAAAGGGGGAAAAAGCAGCTTACAGTCTGATAAGGACTCAAGTCAGAACGAGCTTTGAGATGGAATTTGGAGAACTTCAGTGAGCTTGAGTTTTGCTGATTTGTGGCAGCAAATCTTATGAGAGAGGGAGAAAAAAACCTCTTTTTCTCTCTAGCCATTTTCTCCAGGGCAGCAGCAGTTCTCCAGGGTCCGAGGTGGAGAAAGGTATTTCCCAACCCAACTTTCTAAAGTATTTGCTTAACTGGAGATGGCAAGGATGGAACCTGAGACCTTCTGCTTGCAAATCATGCACTCTACCACTGAGACACAATCTCTTCCCCTGAATGAATTCAACCCGGCTTAATTGGTTATGAAACTTATGCTGAGTCATTATCAATTGATCATTGGTCGATCTAGCCCAGTGCTGTCTGTTCTGATGGAAAGTGGCTCTCCACTTCTCAAGCCAAGGGTCTTTGTTGGTCCTGCTATCCAAGAATCTTTTAACTGGAGATGCTACAGATCAAACCAAATATTGTTGATGCAAAACATGTGCTCCACCACAGAGCACATTTGTATGAATAATTATAATTCATTGCAATTAATGATGACTGCATTCAATTGGGGAATGCGTTCATTGTTTTTCCACTTGAAAATGCTTCATTGACATTTCTGTTCTGAAGAGGAAGAGCCAAGCAAATACCATTTCCGGTGTGGAATTTATTGCCTTAAGGATGCCATGGGGCAAAGGATACTGTCAGAAGATAAATGGCCACCAGGGGAGCAGATCAGCACCTATCCACCTACTCTAAGGAAACACTCAGATGATTGATGCTTCCCTTGTGCAGCAGGCGATATGGAGAAAGATTTATGGGTTGAAGAACAAATCCTTTCCCCCCAACATCCAACAGTCACATTGGAGTTAACTTTGTAATTTGATCAATAACCCAGGATTGCCCCCCCCCTTTCATTCCCTTTCTGCATTGTATTAGGCTTGCCAGCACCCCCTCAACTGGGACATATCTATGTATATGGACATTTTTGCAAAATACATGAGAATGAGTTCTTTTTGCTTCTTCAGGTTTGTTGCAACAACACAGTAAATAGGTGAGATTGTAATATACATAAGACAGAAAACATAAAGTATTTTTGGTAAATTTACCCATGAAAACTGGCCTCTAGGACTCAGAATTGATTCTAATACGTAGCAGGGTTTGAGTGTGTTTCCAGATAAAACATCTTAGTCCATTCAACACTTATCTATTCAATACATTTCTTAGACACTGTTATGCTCATGCAACAGAAAGGGCATACATAAAAATAAGACCAATAAAATCAAACAATTAAGACACTGGAAAACTGAAAGAGTAAAAAAAAAACCAGTAGTGAATCAATAAAAAAGCACCCACAGATAGAAATCCCAAAGTCATTAAAACAGAATAAATGGAAGAGCAATTAATTAAAATCTTATTAAATAGAAAGGTTTATCATATGAACAGTCTAAGCAGGTTTGTGTGTGTGTATGTTAGGTGCTGCAGCAAAGACAACAAAGAGACCTATAGTCCACAAATACATGAAACCATCTATCTCTATCTATCTATCTATCTATCTATCTATCATCTATCTATCTATCTGAAACTTTTTAAATAGAACAAAGAGTTAAAGACCTATAGATTTATTCTGACATAAGCTCTCATGGACACTGTCCACTTCATCAGACACATAAAGTGTTAACCTCCAGTTGGCAGATAAGATTTATATACCCATGCTGGGGCGGTAAAAACCGTACGGTCCATGGGAATTGAAATGCAAAAAGTACAGACACTGGTCATTGCCTTAACATTTGCCATTCACAAAAAGTTGTTGGTCGAAAACATAGGGTGTCACCACAATGGTGAGCTGATGAACATATGTAGTGTGATTAAAAGGCAAACACCTTTGTCCTTGTTCAAGCCACAGGTGGTTACATAGAAAGAGTTTAAGCTAGTACCAAAATCTTATCAATGCATGCCCCACCTGGATCTGTCTGGGGAGTTTATTCCAAAGATGTGGCACTGCTGTTAAAAAGGCCCTTACTCCAGTAGTACCCCACCTCTTATCATAAGGTGGGAACACCCAGATAAATGTCCTCAGAAGAAGATCTTTAAGATCAGACAAGTTTGAATGGAAGGAGGCTGCCCTTTTTTGCAAGGTGTAACTGGGTGATTCTAATCTTCCAACCAACTCTAATCTGATTGGACCCAGCTTGAGACAGCTGACCTCAGACCTGATCAATCCTGCTATTCTCCCACTTCTCCCCTGACCCTTGAATTCTGAGGCTAAAGTGTTGCTGTTGTTTTGTTGTCCCAGCAAGACCATCAGCCAGCCCAAGTCCCTCCACTTCTCCTTCTGGATGGATGAACCTGATACCTGGATTGCATCTCAGCAACTGCCAACTTGGGCCAGGAGTCTCTGCAGATCATCCGAAGGGCAGCTGTTCTATTGTGGGCCAGACCCTGAGTCTACCTGCAGCTCCTTCCCTAGGGTGGCCCTGTGTCATACTTTACAGAGGACAGTCCTCTACTTGAAGTAGGCTCTATGAGAATTTCATTTTTGCTCACAAAACATGCAAGCATGTCTTGTCTGAAGCCCCGGGCACAAGCGTGAGTGCAAGTCCACTGAAAATGTTTGTAAATGGCCAGAAATGTGCTTGTGTTTGATTCGTGCAGATTCCTCAGTTTGATTTCGCGCAAATTTCATGTTCGATTGCTGCTCGATTTGTGAAAGTTTCCCAATTAACTCAGAGCAAGCAGTGATCACCAACAGGAATTGGGCACGAGACAAGTGGTGAAGTGAGATGATGTTTGGAAAATCCTAATGATCTCAAATATCACTCTTTTACCCATCCCTGACTTGAAGGGCTGTCAGAAGACAGTACTCTGTTTCAGGACCGGTGCAAGGCAGTTTGGTGCCCTAGGCAAGATCAGATATTTAGCGCCCCCCCTTCCTACTTGAGAGTGCTGTATTTTTTTTCAAGGCGTTTCTGGCACCCCCTTTAGCCCTGCACCCTAGGCAGCTGCCTAGTTGGCCTAATGGTAGCACCGGCCCTGCTCTGTTTCAAGACATCCTTTGTTTGAAGGGCTATCCAGTCCAAGTCTGGTTTAAAGACGAAGAACCCTCAGAGGAAAGAGCCGGGCCTTGAGGCTGCCCATTCACAGCACCCGGACAGCAGACTGAGCAAGGCACACCCCAGGTCACCTGCTCACACTCACCCACACTATGGTGAGATGTCTTGTATTTCTATTCAAATCATAGAAATTATTTCTAAATTTGCATCTATACATATTAATTAACATAAGCAGATAATCTTTGGTTCCCTTTCTTGGTGATGAATTTGTTTAGTTGTGTGTTTGGGGGGTATCTTAATTTTAATTGTTGTTTTTTTAGCAATATTGTACACTGCCCTGGAATTTGTTAATGAAGGGCAGTATATAAAATGAGGAGGAGGTGGTGGTCACCCTATCCTTTCCCCCCTCCCACTGGAGGGAAAAGCCTGTAACCTGGATGATATCTTCAACAGCCTGGGACCAGAAGACTCAACATACCGACACCGACCCCCATTTATCCACTTTTAATGGTAAGTCTCTTTGGGAGTCAATTGTGGCTTAAAAAATGATTTTATTCAATCTCATTGATAAAAGCACACTGTTGCCTGTAGCTCAACAAAGAGAAAAGAAGAGGAAATCTTATTTATTATGCAATTTTCTAACGGGGGGGATCACCTTTCCTGACCATTTGGGGCAAGGGGATCCCATTTTAATCTATTTCTAACAGCATGCACAATTGAAGTTTGGGAGCCTTCTTCCAAATCAGATCTGGATCGGTTGCCAGCTCTTAAATTTTGACAGATGTTCATCTCCCAACCTTTCAATATTGGTTAGAATTAGAAGCATCTCAATGAAAGCAGTTACTGACAAGGTCAGGAAACTCACCAAGATAATGTCACTGCAGCCTGTTGAGATCATGCAGAAAGGATGCTCTGATCTCCTGAAACCTTTGGAGAGTTGCCAGTGTTAATTTCTGTTTAACCCTTGCTAAAGAGGTCCAGTGTGCCTTTCATCTCATGCATTGTCCTGATGAGAGAGAATGCACTCAGACTCACAAGCAGAGGCCGAGAGGAGCTGACTTTTATGAGGAATTGTAATTTTGTGGTGGCTAGGGGATTAGGGAAGTACAAAAGAAAAAAAGTGATTGGCTGACTGTGCATACAAAGGAGATTATATATATATAATATATATATATGCATGCGCATGCATACACATGCACACACACAGTTGCTTTACCTGCATAAATGCACCATGCTATAAATGGTTTAGGAGAGTGTGTCCTTTAAAATGATGATTGGGAGGTTACTGGAGCCTTACATGGCAGAGATTTGTCTTGTCTAGACAGGCAGAAAGGAACTGCAAATCAATTTCAGGTTTTATTAGAGAGAATGTAATTCTACATCAGTCACATTTGGGCCTTTAGCCAAAAAGAGATTTCTATGAATAATTTTAGAATGGATTTCAGATGGGCAAGATCAGAGACGGCTGCTCGGGAAAGAAAGAAGCTATTATGGGAAAGAAAGAGACGCTATTGGTGAATTAAAAACAGAGAAGAGAGTGAACAGGTTCCTTGTTAAGTATGACTTTATCATCTGTCTCTTTGTTTTAAACTTGATCCACAGATGTTTTCGGTGCCAGGTAACTCCCAAATTCTTGACGTTTGGCAATGAAACCATAGTCAGGATAAGCCATTTCAGTAAACAAGGACAGGCAAAGAGGATCCTAGAGATATGGAAGGTGCCCTGCCCCCACTGGAGGAGGCCTCTTCAGAGGAGGAACTGGAGTTCCCAGAGACAAACATCAAGGAGCAGCCCATGCCAGAAGACCAGGAGCCTGGACCCATGTGGAGGAGAGGGCTGTGTGGGTCCATCCCTAGAAGAAGAGGAGAACGGAGTGACCCCCTAGCCCCCAAGAGTGGCAGTGTCTCAAGAGGCAGGCCAGAAGGACCCCTGTGACAAGGAGTGTCCATTTGCAAAGGGAATGGGAATGCATGAGTAAAGGACTCCTCGTGAGTAGGGCCCTCCTCATGAGGAGGACTTCTTCAAAAAGCCTCTGATGTGCTGCAGCCAAGTCCTGGGTGGGGCTCCTGGAAGCCCCAGCTAAAAAACTCTCTGTTGAGATGTGCTGCTTGCTGGAACAACACTGTGTTTTGACTTTCTGCTTGCTTTCTGACATTGCTAAATGGATTTGCCCCAGGGCTGAGCCCAACCCATCCACAGCAGGACACAGTGGGCATGATTAAGTAAGAAACCATTATTGAATAGGGATCGGATCCTAGTCCTACCCAGGATCTTCCCAAGGCAAGTGTAAGCTCTGACATTGCGCTACAACCCTTCCTCGAATGCTCGAGTGCCAGACTTGAAAGCTCACTGGGTGACCTGGCCCAGTTGCCACCTTTCAGCCTAACCTAACTCACAGGGTTGTTATTAGGATAAAAGGAGGGAGGGAGAACGGTGCATAGTGCCTTGAGCTCCTTGGAGGAAGGGCAAGATCCAAATGTAATAAATAAGATGAATACATTCAAGATTTAAAGGGTGAAAACACACCATTATACTTGTTTAATTAAATATACACTCCTTCCTAAAAAGTATAACCTGCTTCATAGCCCCCCCCCCCCCCGAGTGTCCATGTCATATCACATTTATTTTGGCTGTTTACATATTTATTTTATTTATTTATGCAGCCTTGTATGTTGTATCCCACCTACCTCAGCCACAGAAGTCCCCAGGCAGTTTCTGGTGGGGGAGCGATCACTGCACGAATAAACCAATCCTTAAAAGTAACCCAGCAACAAAGAACGCATGATGTATAGATGCCACTATGAGGTCATGATGAGGAGATGTTCTCAACAAGTTGGCTTGAAAGGGACAACTGCATGGAAGAGGGGACAGATTCATCAAAGTCATTATTTATCAAAGTGAACTATGGAGCTGGAGTAGTTGGACTTTTGGTCTGGTGATGATCCAACAGGGCTCTTCCTATGAACTGTGCGTAACAATATTTACTCAGTTGCCCCACCTCAGTTGCAAGGGGCTGCAGACACTGAGAAGATAGCTTCCCACACATGCACTCTAAGCTGGATGAGGAACTGCATGCACCAACATGCCTTGCCCATGAAGTTCCACATTCAAGTCCAATGCATGGGGCTGCATGAAAGGAATCCTTTTTAATAAACTCAAATGCCACCAAGTGCAGGGAGGACTGTAGCTCAATGGTAGAGCCCCTGCTTTGCATGCAGAAAGTCCCAGGTTCAATTCCAGGTATCTCCAGGTAGGGCTGGAAAGGACCCATGTCTGAAACCCTGTAGAGCTGCTGCCAATCAGTGTAGACTAGCCTCCGCTGACCTGGTGCTCTCCAGATGTTTTGGACTACAACTCCCAGCATTCCTGACCATTGGCCATGCTGGCTGGGGCTGATGGGAGTTGAAGTCCAGAACATCTAGAGGGCTCCAGGTTGGGAAAGGCTGGTGTAGACAATATTTAACTAGATGGACCAAGGCTCTGACTTGGTACAAGGTACAGGCCTGTGGCTCACGCTGGCTCAGCTTGTCTGAGTGTGGAAAGCTAAGCAGGGTCAGGCCTGGTTATTACTTGGATGGGAGACCCCTCCTCTAGTTTCCTGCATTGAGCAGGGGGTTGGACTCGATGGCCTTGTAGGTCCCTTCCAACTCTATCATCCTATGATCTATATATTTCAGTTTCCTATGTTTCTAAGATGGGGAGGGGGTGGTTTTAGTGTGTGTGTGTGTGTGCGTGTGTAGGCTGTTTTTATTTATGTATTTATTTATTTATTTATTATATTTATATCCTGCCTTTCTTCCTGAAAGGAACCCAAGCTGGCTTACATAATCCTCCTTCTCCTCCATTTTATCCTCACAACAACCCTGTGAGGTAGTTTAGGCTCAGAGTCAGTGATTGGCCCAAAGTCACCCAGTGAGCTTCATGGCTGAATGGGGACTAGAACCTGGATCTCCCGAGTCCCAGTCCAGCACTCTAACCACTACACCACACTGGCTCTCAATATTTGTGTATTGTGTGGCATCAGAGCATGTGTGTAGATATATTGACCTGTGATGGAAGATTCATGCATGTGAGCAGGTCACAGAGTGACAAACTGTATGTGTGAACTGGCCGTACATTGCATTATTAAAGTACCCATTTTGCAACAAAAGGTCAAAATGCCTTAATGCTGGAGTGAGACCTTCACCGGTCCCTGAAATTTAATTTCACTTCCGTAATTCTGCTCGTTCCCCATGCTAATCTAACTGTTCAGTGAGCTGAGAATAAATTGATGGAAGCCATTTCAGTTCCCTTGCCAAGTTCTCAGCCGGCTTCACCAGGATGCAAATCTGTTTGCACTGAGAAAAACAATAATATATGGAGGAAAGGTGCCTGAAACTCTCACAAAACCTCATTTCTGCTGGACTCCAAATACAATACCTTTATATCTAAATATATTAGTTGTTGTTTTTTAAAGGTCCTCCATGATCAAACCTGGGTTGGGAATGAAATTAACAGGCCACCTACTAAGTCAATATGTGCTCTCGAAGCAAGTCCTGGTGTTTGAAACTGCAGCTCACTTCCTTGCAAAGGTCACATACCTTCCAGCATTACCTGAATGGAAATCGGGGCATGCCTCTAGCACCCCTATTATTCTACTAAAGATTACTGCCTGAGCATCCCCCTCCCAGTGCACATTATGGGGGGAGGCTCGATTTTCATTTGCTGCATTTTGGTGCCTATGCCTTGCTGATTTAAGAGCCCTCAGGGTGATTGTTTCGCTAACAAACCATTAGGATGGGGAATGTTAATGGCCAACAATCCGTTACCAAATGTTCAAAATATACCATAGCTGCTGCAGTGTGTGAAATGGCAGACTGTGCACTTCATGGTGCCCTAGTGCTCATGTGCATGCATGTCTGTCCATGTGTGCTGGAGACAAGAGATGTTCATTATCCACTCAAAGTTTTTAATTTCTAGAGACTCTGGGGAAGGAGATGAACCCTGGAAAATGTTAGTACTATCAATACACATGCACATGCATGCACACATGTGCCGGCACACATGTGCCAGCACTGGGGCAAGGCCAGCTGGACTACTGAAGCCTTCTCCACCCCTGGTTGGACCCTCTCTCTCCTTGGTCAGCAAAGCAGTGAGGATCATCGTAGGAAAGTGGCATGGCTTCCCTCACATTCCCAATGGTTACTTATGGCCTAAGCAGTGTAGCCAAGTCAGTTCTCTTTGTAGGCGAGGGAGACCCCCTTTTTGCCACCCAGTGAGGCTTGTCTTGGGGTGCAGTCCAGTTAGGCTTGTTTGAGTACATTTTTTGATTGGAGAACTAATTGTAAAATCAGAGAAGCATGAATTTGGAAGGATAGCTGGATTTCAATTCATGTATAGGTTCAAAAGTATGAAACTGGGTAACTTCTCATTAAAATGTGAACCTAATAAACTTCCCCTTCCTTACCATTTACTCCAAAGCATGGAAGATAAGATCTAGAAGGATGAATATACTGATGTCTTCTCCCTTCTATTCTGGGAGCTGGAACTGAACAAAAAGGACAAGGGTGAGGATAAGGATTAGGCTAGACTCAATAAAAAGAAGGTGGACAAAAATTAATTAGAATAATTCATTGGTGGTTTGTCTGATCTATATGGGCATAGCCCTAAAGGCACAGCCCATGAGAGGGGCAGTGTTTACTAGACATACCTAGACACAGCGTCCAGGGGCTAGATGGATTATATAGGGCCAGCATGGTTGCATTATAATGAGGCATTTAGAATGTGGGCTGCCCTAGACTAAATGGTCCAGTGGGACTAGAAGGAGTCAGAGCTTTGGCTCCTGTACAAGATACCTGTGCACCAAGGTGACAGGGTCAACAGTGGACACAGATGTCCATGCTTTGGGTCATCAGCTACTTTCTGTGGGCTCGCAGGGCAGGGTATGAAACTCCACCTGCTTGGCTAAGAGTTTCACCCCTGGGCCTATTGCACCTGGTAATCCTGCAAATAAAAGCACAGTACCTCCAAAGGCAGGGGAACCCAGAGAAGGGCCTCTGATGATGATTCCAAAGTATGGACAGACACACATCCAGAGACAGGCAATCCTTCAAATGTCCCAGCCCCAAACTGTGAAGTGCTTTAAAGGTCAAGACCAGCACTTTGATTTTGGTCATGGAAATGGATTGAGGCTATCCATTCCCAGGATGGGGAGCAGAAGACGTACCACTGGGCGGCAATGCTGGACACAGAGAATGTGCGCTGGGTTTTAAATGGCGTTGTTGGAGGAGCAATGGAGGCTGGTGGCACAGTGGGGCAGTGTATCCATTCTGGGTTTTAGTCTGAACTTTAAAGGAGCTATGCGTAGTGCTGAACCCTACCTCCTAGCCCCACATGGGTTCACCTCCATGGACAGCTCCGTAAAAGCTCAGACTGCAGCCTGGAGTGGAGACACCATCCCACTGAGCAGCAACTCAACCCTGCCCGAATCTTGAAACCTCACTGTAATATCTCGGCCTTCAAGGATTCCGTGAGCTCAGACATCATCACGACTCCCACATAGGAGACTAAGAAAGATTCATCCTTTAATCTATATGTAAGGCAAATGCCAACGTACACATTACAACATAAAGAGAGAGAAGAAAGAGAGGAGAGTAGCTAACCCCAAACATTTGGTTAGTTAAATACCCTCCAGGTGTGCTAAAAGACAATTCATCTTAAAGGGAGATTATACCACATCTGTGTATCCATTCTGGGTTTCAGTCTGAACTTTAAAGGAGTTATGAAAGGTCTGTGGCTCACGCTGGCTCAGCTTGTCTGAGTGTGGAAAGCTAAGCAGGGTCAGGCCTGGTTATTACTTGGATGGGAGACCCCCTCCTCTAGTTTCCTGCCTTGAGCAGGGGGTTGGACTGGATGACCTTGTAGGCCCCTTCCAACTCTATGATCTATGAATCTATGAATCTATAAACCCTACCTCCTAGCCCCAAATGGGTTCACCACCATGGACAGCTCCTTAAAAGCTCAGACTACAACCTGGGATGGAGACACTGTCCCACTGAGCAGCAACTCAACCCTGCCCGAATCTTGAAACCTCACGTCCCTCAGACCTCATCTGCAATTCTAGCCCTCTACAAATCTCCGACACCTTCTGTGTGCTGGGGATTCAAGCTGGAACGTCTGCAGACATCGCAACCCAGCTGTTCCTGATTTTAATACAACCAGTCACCTCAGGATTTAAATACAGATCAAGAGAGCCTCTGAAGAGCAGTTTCACACCTCACAAAATCAGCCCCACATCTGCCCAGGCTGGGCTATCCCATGGGCTGTGTTGAACCAGTCAGCATTCTGCCAGCTGCAATTGGTAGTAGTTGGTTGAGTTCATTCTGGGCAGGGAAGGAGGGAGAAGAAGAAAAAGAAAACATGATTGCTACTATATGATCTCAGATCTAGAGTTGTGCTCCACCAGAAATCTCTGAGAAATTATTTTTTCTTCTTCTTCATTAAACTTCCCTCAGTATTTTTACAGATGCTAACCTGAGTGGGACTCTTCACATTCACTTCAAATTTTGCTTCAGGTAAAATCTAGTGGTGACTCTAATTGGGTCACACAACACTGAAGGAGAAAGGTTAAGGCACAGCTGTGGACATATCCGGATAAACCCTAGACTTCTGAAGATATATTGGAGAGTTCTCATTAGGGGTGCCTCCTAAATTCTCATAATTGAAGGGCCAAACTACATGGGACTTAATTGCATAGTTTTGCCCTTACGTGCAGGAGAGGGGGAGAGAAATGGGGAATCTGGATTGGGACCACAATGGTGGGGGCAATGGGTTAAAGATCCTATAACCCACATTCTAGGGTCCCAATCTGGATTGGGGCCTATGTGCTGGATATTTGTGTGAGAGGTAAAGAACCTGCACTTAAGAGGCAAAACTATGCAACTTATTTCACATGTATTCTTGCCCTGAATTTTACCCTGGACTGTGGAGTTCCAAATTGCCTGATAATACAGTGCTATTGCACTCATGTCCTACTTGTGGGTTTCCCATTGGGGTACCTGGTTGTCCACTGTGTGAACAGAATGCTGGACTAAATGGACCCTCCAACTGGTCCAGCATGGCTCTCCTTATGTTCTTAAGTGAAATCAATTCTCCATCATGCCATCCCTTTATTTTCTGTATTTTGTATATAGCATTGTGTGCAAACTGTTTGCCAGCTGGTGATCACCATTTCATTTTGCCCATAATGTTAATCATAAGCTGGCAACTTGGGGGCCACCACCATTTTTTTTGCCCATAATCCTCTTGGAACAATCACACATGATAATGTAGTAGTGTCGCTCAGTGGGGCATTATTAGTAAACAAAAATGGCAGCCAACATTAGCAGCACTGTCAACATCACTAGAAAACAGGTGGTGGAAGGGAGTGGTTGCATCAGAAGAAGTAGGCCATTTGCATCCCCATTCCTTGTGCGGGTAAAGGGGGAAATGAAGAGACGAGACAAGAGTTATGGTGTAAAATCAGGGCCACATTTATTTATTCGAAGGTCTGCGAAGGGAGAAGTGCGGGATTAACTAAGGCCAGCCAAACGGCCAGTGGAGCATTCCGGGTGAAAGCATCCCAAACTCGAGGGCGGCGCCGTGACTCGCCACCCTCGAATTCTGCACACAAGGTGCTGGGGGATCTACCCAGGGTCACCGCCCCCCGGCGCCACGGGACAACCGAGGAGGGTGAGATGGGTAGACCCCAAAGGTGACCCTACCTCTCACAAATGGAGCCACAGGGCATCGACATTTGTGAGGCTCGGGTTCAGGCCAATCACCTTAAAAGGTGCCATGGGATGCACACCGTAACCCTAACCCCCACTGCCTATTCACCGCACTTACCGCCTAACCTAAGGCCAATGTGACCGAATTAATAGGTAACCCAAAACAACAAACCCACTGCCGATTACACAGTATGGAGTAGGCGAAACACGCACATTGCCCTGAGCCAATAAGGACAATGAGCCAAAATTCCTACTCGGCCCCATAAAAGGCGACCAGAGGAGCCCACACTGCTTCATCGGGAGTGGAGGGAGGGAGCTGCAAAGAAAGAGGTGCGGGGTGGGGTCTCCTGTGCTTAAATAGAGCCTCAGGGCCCCACCCCATATGCCTCACCCCATGGGGCAACCAATTTGCCCGAGCCCTGATTGGAGGTGAAATCACCTCATTTCAGTCATCGCTCTCCACTCCCCCCCCCCGCGCAAAACTCTCCCCCCCCACAGGAGCGTGGGTGGTGAAGGGAATTTTCACCCCCTGCAAAAAAAACTCTTAAAATTCAGCCCCAAAATTCGAAGAGCTGAACTTTCAGCTTTAAGCATCAATTATATCAAATCAAGTGTGCTTTTTCTAGTGTTGGATAAATGAATGCATGTGCATTGGCGATACAGAGGTGGAAAGTGTGCCAATGAACAGAAAGAACCAAAAGCAAACAGTACCTGTCCAGTTTCAGAATGAATTTTAGAAATTCCCCAAATTAAACCAGAATTAAGGAGAACTGAGGACACAGGGGAGAACAAACCCATAGAGCAATAAAGGATCAAAATGGGTAAAATGATCCATTCATCCCCAGTTCTTATTGGACAAAACTCTGAAGAACAGTAGGTGTTAATTGAACAAAGATTTTGAACATAAGAGCAAGTGAGGGTTTCTAACCCTCTCTTAGAAACACAGTTCCCAGTGTGCTTACATGGTGGAAATAACGTGGTGAGCTTTTTATTGGACCAAATCCCAGTATTGTAGGAATGGGTAAGCATTTGATATACAGACATGATTTATCTCTCTCTCTCTCTGTGGGAATTACTCAATGGATTAAGAATGCTA
The DNA here is from genome assembly GCA_021292165.1 of Shinisaurus crocodilurus. NCBI lineage: Eukaryota > Metazoa > Chordata > Lepidosauria > Squamata > Shinisauridae > Shinisaurus > Shinisaurus crocodilurus. The sequence continues at coordinate 42,305,286 of CM037882.1, read as the reverse complement.
AAGTGGTGGTACTGATCACCTAGCACTAGCAGAGATTGCAGAGCTTGTGCACATAGGATGCGCCCAAGCTCAATCCTTAACTACTCCAGTAAAAGATTTCAAGGAGGGAGTGAAAGTTAAAGCAATCTGAATTGGCGCTGCAGATATACATGTATGGCCATGAACAAGTTCCCTCCTTACTCATTTTCTTCTGCCTTCACAGTCCAGTTTCCACCCATTGACAATTGCTAGTCGCTGCAGATATGATGGGTGCATTCGGGTCCACAATGAACAGAAAGTCAAGCAAAGAGCACAAACGTCCGGGCCACAAGGTCGACTTTGTCCAACTGCCAAATATGTGTTATCTTTTCTTGACAACTACATGGTTAGCTTGTCAAAATCCCATGCATCAATAGTTTTTTTTAAAAAAAGGAAAAAACACAGAAAGAAAGAAAGAAAGAAAGAAAGAAAGAAGCAAACAAACAAACAAACAAACCACAGAACATTTGGAGCTTCTTGTTCATTTTGAAGAAAAGATGCAGGACTGTGGAGCGATGCACCATTGGTGTACATCTCTTAACAGTCCTGTGTTTCTGCTACCACCATATGACATGTCCATTCAAGCTGCTCCCCAGGTTGCCACTCCATTTGCATTTTGGGGGCATTGGGGGAGGGGGAGTCTGTGAATCAACCCCTGAAATGCTTTTGGAGGAGAAGAGGCTCACACTGATGAGGAAGCGGGCTTCTTACCTTTCTCTCTTCCCCCCACCTTTTTTTTTTAAAGGAGCTCTGACTGCTGCTATTCTAAGTTCCCAAACCTGACGATGCTCTGGGGAGGAAAGACTATGGCCAGAGATCTAGTGCTCCTGCTGCCATACCACCAAAGCTGCTGGCTTTGAAAGGGAAGGAAAGAAGGAAGGAAGGAAGGGAGAAAGAGAAAGACAGAATGAGAGAGAGGAAGGAAGGAAGGAAGAGAAAGAAAGAGGGAGGAAAGAAGGGATAGGTCAACAAGTCCCGCCTCCCATTATTGCAACCAGTCCCCACAAAACAAAACAAAAAGGTACAAATCTCTTTGTTCTACCCATCTTCTTCCTGTTTGGGGGTTTCCCTGATATCCCCCCCCCCCGAGCATCAGGAAAACTCCAAAAGAGGGAGAAAGGAGACAAGCTCTAATTATCACCGTTTACTTTTTCATCCTGGTGGCTTGGTTTATCACCCAGCACATCTCTCAAGATGTGTCTTTAAAGTAATTCATTCCTTCAAGCATGTGGATGCTTCCATTCACATTACCCAAACCTATAGGATGGCTCACAACCATCATAAAAACAATGTCAAATGAAATGCAAAAGGATAGATCAGAGAACAATACAAGCCCAGGCCAACCTCTCTCAGGGCGATGTAAGCAGATTTATAATCTCTGTGAGAACCAGGCCTTCCTCCCTGCCTGCAGCCTGTTTTCCATCAGTTTGTTATTGACTGTCTCCAACTGCCCACTGCCACTACCTGTTACTACCTGTTATCCAGCCAGGTGTCTTGCCCAAACCCCAGAAAATGTTGCCCAGTTGTCTTTGGGGCCTAGCTGGTCACAATTGCACAGCTGAACTTCTACTGCTTTCAGTTCATTTGCATCCAATGAATTAGGTTGTTTCCTGCCAAAACATGTGCTGTAACAAAGCAGCTGGTCTCTAAGTCACTGTAGGAGATTTTTCTTACATGTCATATGTAAATTATGACACTGAGGTCTGGGAATTAGATGTTGAATTGCCATTTGACGTCTCCATGGCTTGATAATAAGGGAGCCACTTCTTCTAGGCAAAGAGTATTCTAATCGGTTTCTAAAATCTCCTTTGAATGTATGAATCAAATATTAATAACTTTCAAGGGAAGGTTAAATAAGGTTTTGCTCCCAACAAAAAATGATAGTCCAAAAATTTGGAAAGCTTGAAGAGTGGTAGAAAGTAAGGAACAGATGGCCTTTGAATTCTTCCCTTTAGGGGCAAATGTCATTCTTGACAATCCAAACTGAACAGCTTCCCTATTCAGGATCAAGACAAGAAGGAAGAAAATCTGTTTTCATGCAGTGGCATGAGCTGAACGCCAAGAGCATTGCTTTGGGAGACATTTATAGGCTCTGATAGATTTCCAAAAACACAAAGTATTTTAGTAGCATGTCTTTATTTCTGTCAAAATAAATCTTAAAACAGCTGCCACAAAATATTTGGCCAACAAATGACATTTTAGAGCTCTCTCCCTCCCCTCCCCCTTATTGTAGGTTTAAGCTAATCCAAGACTAAGGCAATGTCGCTAAAAAAAATGATTCAGGGGGACAACAATTAAGGAAAGACGTCTTCTGGAGCAATCACAATCAATTAGCAAAAAGGATGGAAATTTAATGGACTCTATAGAGGTAAACAGAGCAGGTTGGAAACAACTCTAGCAAGTCTATCCCTGAACATAAAAGTCACAATCCTAGGTTAAGGCTACAAATCATGTCAAACCCTTTAATTTTTATTGATTTTAAGTTTCTAAACCATCATCCCTTGGGCTCAGTGTAAGGGAAGAAATGTTAAGATCTAAAATACATCAAACAGCCAAGTACTTAGTTGGGTTGGATTTTGCTGACACAGATCTATTTCTCTCAGCTGGAGAAGTAACAGCTAAAATGAGCTGAAATGGCCAACATAAAATATGCATTGTGGAAGATGACAAAAATATAAGACACTTAGTGAACATATTTTGAATGGGAGGCCCTCCAAATGGTGGGAAACATCGACATTGGAGGCCATGTCTCTCAGGAGCTATGAGGAAGGGTGGGGGAAGCTAGGTTTCCATGGAGCTTGGACATTTCCTGAATCCTTGATGGGAGGGGTGGGGCTCTGGCAGTGGCTATAAAGGCTATTGGAAGCAGGCCAGCTAAATGTCATGGCCATGGAGTTGGACCTGTTATCATCAGAAGGGTCTGAGGATAGGGAAGACCAGATGCAGGAAGGATCCCCAGAAAAAGCTCTACATGGCACTGCTTCACCAGACATTGCCATTGGAGAAGAACTCCTGGAACCAGTGATGTCTTCATCTGCATGGCCTGAGGACATAACCGTGCTCCACTTCTCTGCTCCAAAGATGACTCGTTGGAACTCTTGGCAGTGCAGGAGAGGGCATTCCTGTCTACCTCACCTGCAGGAGGCTTCCCAGCTCCCTTTGAGAACCAACCATTTCCTCCCAGGGGGTGGAACTATAAACACCAGGACTCCTGTAACCCTCAGCTGGGTCCAGATCTTTGCTGGAGCAACACATCCTTGCTTGACATTGTTGGGTGCTGTTTATCTAGTCTGATTATATACCCAGATCTATAATGAACTGCCCATGGTCCTGTTCTTGCTTTTTTCCTGGACTCCTGCTGAGCTTTCCCCAGAACCTCTGCAGACCCCAGCCAGGAAGAAGATATTAAATTGACTGCAGCCTGTGATCTCAGGATCCGAGGGGTCCAAGTGAAAACAATTCTGCTCCATCCCATAGAAGCCAATTTCCCTTCTTGCTTCTAGGGGGAGCAGTAAGGCTCAAAAATCCCCACAAAAATAGTGTGATGTGACCATTGGAGAAAATAATGGCTTGCATATTTATTCCTAAAACAGGTCCCTTTGAATCTTATGTCAAAACCCCTCGGTTCATAAGTCATTTATCATGAAAATTTATTTGAGGAATTGCACCTTGTCCTCAGTAGGGATGGAGGACAAATTATTTTGGTTGGTATTTTAATGCAGACCTACCTAATTTGCACTTCTGAAACCCACATGCAAATTGAAATACAATTATCTTTCAGTATTTGCATTTCCCTGGATTTTGTGCTGCAGTTCTCTAGTAAAACATGCATACAAAGATGCATATATGAGTGAAAGGGAAACATGTGAGGCAAAGAGTGCGAATAGCAGTCAAAATAATGAACATAAATACATTAGGGGAAACTGTACACAAAAATATGTGTGTTAGGCGAAATTGCATACAAAAATGAATATATTAGGAGAAATCTGCTTGAGAAATGTGTGCAAATAATGCAAACTGATGCAGACACGGGGGTGAAATTAACATGGGAATGGAGACATGAGAAACTGGGAGAAACTGAAATTTACAGGTCCCTGGTCCTTAGTTCTCCGTGCCTAAGAGACCTACCCTTTTGAAACTTTCCTTTTTCTTGATGCCATTCACCTCCTCTCCCCACTCCCTTCACTTGCTTCCTTTCTTCCTATGAGATTTTTTTATCTGTGTTGTCTTGGAAAACACAACATGTCTTCTGCATCAAGAGCCAAGCAGATGTCAAAGACTAACATGACAGAAATCCCTCTGTAAATATTGGAAAACTCATCCCGTATTGATGTTCCGGCTAAATGCGCGATGAAAAATATCATCTGTCAACTCCTAAAAGTAGAGCTGGAAATAAAGAAAGCAGTCAAGATATGTTTATTCTGTGGGTTCATTCTGACTATCTCTTTCTTTAATTGACAGTACTTGAGATAAACCAGCGAGAAATTAACGTGCATGTGCACACACGCACACAAAATACAGGAATGTACAGAACCATCCTGACAGATTTCACTTCTCTTACTGAAACTGTTTGAGCTGCAGAAGAAGATACTCCAGAATTTAGGGGTGTGCATTGAGCTCAATTGGGGGGGTGGAAGTCCGGCAAACTCACTGGGCTCGACCCCCCAAGCTCCGCTTACCCTACCTTTTATCCAGCTTGACTCGCATTCTCGCATACTGAGCTGGGGAAGTGACTTCCAGGTTCCCAGCGCTATGTTGGTTACGTAGAAAACAGCCTAATTTGCACAAATTAGGTCGTTTTCTACGTAAACAACATAGCACCGGAGACCTGGAAGTCCGGCGAGCCTCAGCTGGCGCTTGCACTTGGCTCGGCTCACGCGGTGGTGGGAGCACTCGGCTCACGCGCCACGAGCTGAGTGCCAGGAAGGTCACCCATCCCTACTCCAGATTTGGTTCCTCTTTTTTAATCCACTAGCAACAACCTAAGATATGCACATGTATCTACTAAGAAATTGCCCTAGTTTTATAAAAACAACAACAACAAACAAGCATCGTACATATTTTCATGCATATTTGTCCAAATGTACGGATCAATTGTGTGCATTTTTTACTGCATGCATTTTCTTCCCTTTGATTAAAGCATGCTTGTACCCATTTTTCAAATGTACACAATTTTTGAACATTTTTTTTTTTTTTTTTTGTCCCATGCATCTCTTTGCAAGCTTGGAAATGTATGGACCAAAGATTGTGTTCAGGTTCAGTTCCCAGAGGTGTGGACTGTGGGTAAATTCTGGTCAAAAGCAAACTGAAACAAATCAAATAAATAAATAAATTTGTAAATAAATAAATAAATAAATACAGTAAGTGCTAACCACTGCCATGTGGCGTGAGCTGCATAATCGCAGCCTCTCAGTGAAGTGCCTGAAGCTGCTGTTCTCTGCCCCGTGTGGTGAGCTGCATAACTACTGCGGCATCTCAGTGACAGCGAAGGACCTTGCACTTCTGGGCTGACTCTGCCTCGGATGGCCATTGGCTCCCCCAGGGCAGGAGAGAATGTAAAAGGCCTTCCTCCTGTCTGAGTAACAACTCTACTGATCTCTGCTGTGTCTGTGGTCCTTCCTTTGCTACTGACTCCTGGCTTGTTCTTCAGTCCTGCCTCATGGTGCCTGTCTTCTAGCCTGGTCCATACTGCCGCCCATAGCCCAGCCCAGCCTTGATAGTGTTAAATCTGCAGCGAATGACAACCTGGCCAAGCACATCAAGATCAGAATACTGTAAATTGAAAACTTCATAAATTTATATAGTCTCTTTTCCCTGGTTTTGGATTTATAGCATCCCGTGTTAGCAGTTCATGCTGCTGCTGTGCGGAGGGAGAGAGAGGGAGAAAAAAGAAACCTTGCCTCTTGCTACAAAGAGACTCAATTATGGGAATGTGTTTCAACAATATGATATGCGCGAATGGGGAGATGTTAAGCGTGGCTAAAATGCGTCGCTGGAAATCTTTGCCAAAGACAATGAAACAATCTGATTTCCTCCAGAAAGGAGGAATGAATTGAACAGTGTGCGTGTGTGTGTAGAAATCCATTGATTTACAATCTGTCGGGCACCCCATTATCAAGGTCTAGGTTTAAGAAAATTCCAAAATTTGACATCCATCAACTGCCTGACAATGTTAGGGCCGCTTTCAGAAATGTCGCTAGGGAATGAGGCATAAATCCAACTCTTATCCCCGTAAAAGGGATATTGAATTACATTGCACAATAGGGACATAAATATATAATGGCTTTGCAGAATATGGGAAGGAGAGGAAAGAGAGCCCCGAAATTCTGGCCTGTAATGAACTGAAATGAATTTCTCACCCTTCCCTACGAGCTGTTAAAGAGGAAGAGTGGTGGGGTATCATAGCTGTAACCTTCATCTTCTAGAGGCCTGTAAGATTCTTGGTGGAAATGGATGCCTTAGGACTGAGGCCTCCCCTGCCACGAGTATTGCAAAGGTCTATTTGGATGGTACTTAGTCGAGCCCATTATGAGCTGGGCCCAATCTAATTAGTGATGTGGGGCTTGGGCTGAGCTTGTAACGGGCACAAGGAGGTGAACTAAAGAAATGCTCCCATATGTACCTGCTTGGACACTTAGGTCATCTTTAGAGGTCCTTTTCTGGTTAACCCGCCCAAGGAAGGTGGCTACAAGGGAGAGGGCCTTCTCCATGGTAGTTCCCCATTTATGGAATGCCCTTCCAGGAGGCTCACCATGTGCCTACGTTGTTATTTTTTCAGTGCCAGGCAAAGACTTTTCTCTTCTCTCATGCATATTAGAGTTTAGATTTTTAAAAAGATTTTATTTATTTATTTATTTATTTATAGCAATATGCAATCAGTAAAACAAGACAATTCCTGCCTAGGCTTACAATCTAAAAAGACATGACACACAAGGAATAAAGGATAGGGAGGCAAGAGGGGGGAAAATCATAGCAGACTTTCAGTAGGGCTGGTGGAGTGACCCCACTTCCCTTCTAATCTCCCTGTGTAGAGCCTACTGGCTGTCTTTATACATTTTTATATGTATTCCTCTGCTGTCTGTTGTTTGGTATTGTATTTTATTCTTGTATCTTTTATGGTTTTATAGTGTATTTTATTTTTTCAGTTTTGCAATCGGCCCAAATAGCTCCTACGTTTGTCCTTTGAAACCCGGCAATGTCAAGACCTGGCATCATCACTAAGAAGAGCAGAGTTCCTCAGTGCAGAATTCAAGGCCCTTGTGACTTCAGCAGCCAACTGGCCAATCCTCTCGCATTCCCTCATGTGCACATTTATATACTCTAAGCACTAACTGGCAGGCTGGGCCATGCTGCAAAAGTCAGAGGATCCCACTGGTGATGGAGGCAAAATTTGCACTGAGAGAGTTTAGAAAATGAACTACCACAGACTGGAAGGCCTCACCCCAATATGAGGCGAGTCCTTCCCTTCTTCCAAATGGATCTGTCAGCAGAGCTAGGAGGGGCAGCAGCAATAAGGCCTCTCCCAGTCCCTTTGGAGGCCTCTTCCTCACCGCCTCCCTGCTACAACAGTAGCCTCCCAGGCACAAAGAGCTCCGGGAAATGTAGTTCTCCAAGAGCCCCTGGATCCATACACCTAGGAGCACTGGGGGATTACAATTCCCAGGCCTCCTTGCATCTGGGATGCTGCTGCAGCAGCATGCTATGTGCTGGAAAGGAGACAGGGGAGGAACAGAGAGACCTCCCTCCCTGCTCCTGTTAGCGCTGCCCTGCCGCCAGGTATGTTTGGGAGATGGGAACAGGTGGGGAAAGATCTAAGGCTTTCCAGTGGGGCAGGATGTGGGGAGGTGGAATTTCATTCCATTGATTTCATTTCTAGACCACCCAATAGCCAGAGCTCCCTCGGCAGTTCACAGAAATTACAACCCCCAAAAACAGCATAATAAAAACATAATATAAAATCTTTAACATACAAAATTTAAAAACAATTTAGAACAGCTAAAAAACTGAGTTAAGACAAGACGCCAGGACCTGATAAAACAACTGACATTAAACCCCCATCGTATTATTATTATTATTATTATTATTATTATTATTATTATTATTATTATTTTGTTGTAAACTGCCCAGAGAGCTTTGACTATTGCCGTTAAATGCCTGAAAGTAGAGGAAAGTCTGGTGCCAAAAAACTGACCATGTCGGTGCCAGGCAGAGTCAGTGGGGAGAGCATTCCACAATCGTGGGGCTACCGCTGAGAAGGCCCTATTGCCTCTTGCCGTCCTCTGAGCCTCCCTTGGAGGAGGGCCTCAGATGCTGTTCATAGTGTCCAGGGAAGTTCATACAAGGATAATTGCCTAATCCAGTCACTTTTCTCCCTCTTATTTACAATCACTTGTGACTGAGTGCCTAAAAAAAAAGACTCAAGTCATTTTTGTTTTCAAGCAAGGAAAGACTGCAAAAGGTGAGCAGAATTTAAAGCAACCAAGGGGAGTTTACTCGTCATCACTAGTTTGCACCAGCAGCAGGTAGGCATCACACTTGTTAAAGATTTTTAAAAGGTGGCACTACCGCAAGGCCAGTGGAGGCTGTCACTGCCCGTGACAGCTTCTGGGCCTCCTTGAAGGAGCAGACTGGGAGATGGCAGGCAGATCTTGATCCACAGGGCACAATCCACAGGGACCACTGGAACTATGCCAGCACTCGCCTGTTCAACTTTTAAGTGCTCAAAATCAGCCCATTCATTCTGTTTAGTTTCTGTGCCAGTAAAAAAGAAGAAAAAAACTGGTTTATAGGGCAATTATTCACGACTGAATGGCCTGGAGGAGAAAGGAAGTAAGAAAAACTCACTTGAACATTTAGTGGTGCTGTTTTGTGTTTTTGTTTTTCTTGTCATGCGACACTGCATATGAAGATAAATAACATGAACGGAAAACAGCTTTCCATCATATCATGTTTCTGGACTGTACTACTTTTGAGGTTGTGTGCATTTAAATCCAATCTTACAAAGGGCGGGGTGGTGGGGTGGTGGATCTAAGTATCTGGGAGAAGGACTCTAGCCTATCCTCCCTGAAATATTTGTTCTCTATTGGGATGGGAGACCCAGGGGTCTTCAAGCTTGCTGAAGTTTGTTCAACTTCAGTTCAAAGCTCTCTTCGGCTTGCTCCCATTCTCGTTCGCAACCTTTTTTTTTTTCCCCAGTTTGATTGGGGAAAGTGTGCATTTTTCAAAAGTGCACACTTTCCCCCCACTGACTAAAGTGTGAAAATGTGAATTTTTAAAAATCCACAGCTAGGGATGTGCGAGAATTTCAAAAGGGGGGTTCAAGCAGACGAACGCACCCCATTTACCTTATTGAACCTGCCCACAAACCACCTCTCCCCCCCGTGTGCCCGCGAGCGCCCTCCGCGAACCCCCACCTTCCGTCCGCCCCCACCTACCTTCACTCCCGCCCGGCAACCTGGGAATTCCCGGGTCCAGCACTGACGCGGCGGAGCTCCCGTCGCATCACTTCCTGGTCCTGGCGCTGCACTTGTAACGTAGATACCAGGGCAACCCACCTAATACGGCCGTGGGTTGCCCGGGTATCTACGTTAAAAGTGCAGGGCAGCATCAGGACCAGGAAGCGATGCGACGGGAGCTCCGCCGCGTCACTTCTGGTTCCCGGGAAATCGCGGGGGAACAGAAGATGTGAGGAGGGGTGATCGTGGATGGGGGGGAGATCGTGAACCCCCCCTGTAAACAAAGGTAGGGTTGGCGAACGTGAATGTGCAGATGCACACAGATTTTTGCTTATTTCACACCCTTGTAGGGATGGGCAAACGAGCAATGTCTGAGATTGCCAGGGTTCTCTGAAAATCATCTCGCCGTTCATCTCGTGCCTGAATCCTGTTCCTGTTTGCATTTGCAATCACTGCTCACTTCACATGAATGGGAAAATGGCACAGATCAAGCAGTGATCAAATGTGAAATTTGTGCAAATTTCCCCAAATTTGTGTAAATGTTCCCCATAGACTAAAGAGGGACTGATTCAGTTTACTGAGGAAATTTGTGCAAAATCGAACTGGAAAGTTGCATAAATGCAAGGACGTGTCTGACAATTTGCGAGCATTTTCAGCAGACACGTGATCATGCTCGCGATCATGTGTGGGGCTTTGAACAGGGCACGCTTGCATGTTTTGAGAGCACAAATGAAATCATATATCCCTAGGCCTAACAGGTCTCCTACTATTTGAAGAGATGTTTTTTTTCGTTTTTTTTTAAACAGAATACAAAATGTAAACAGCAAAAGTCTGAAACATTCACAGGGCAGGAGAGTGGAGAGGAGGGAATAGCAACCGTTGTTCAAAATACATTCCTCTTATTAGGGAAAATGATACCTTCTAGCAGGTAAATTAATATGGAAGTGATGTTTAAAAATGCCATGCCTTTAATGAGGATGTTGAATTGTGACACATCATAAGCACTGTAATAATTTGTGAATAAGATAAAAAGAGGGGGGGAATCCTTTGATGTAATGCTATTACTTAGAGTACTTGAAAGTGATCAAATTATGATCCATCAAAGGAAGAAATGGTAAGAATGCCTCACTGGAAGGGGGGGAGTTATATCTACACACTTCAAATGAGCAGTTGGATTGTTCATTTTAATAATTCACACTTCCTTATGCCAATCTAACAGCAGGTTCGTTGAAACCTGTGAATTGCTTGAAGAAATTAAATGGACCAAACAATTTGAAATTGCTTCCCAAAAGCCTAAAACGATAACATGGGCTTTTGATCACTAGTTCAAAGGCATGTGCCCAGATCTAGAGACTGTGGCAAGCACTTGGTGACTCTTTGTGCTAGGAAGGTCTGCGTCTGCCCCATTCTCTTTACCAGGGGAGAAACAGCTCTGACTGTATGGGGTACATGCGTGCATGGAATATACTTAGGTTTCATGGGAATTGTGCGGTGCTTCCTGGTGGTGGCAACTAGTGGCCAATATGACTGGTGGGGCAGAGGATGGGTCAGAAGAGGTGGAGACAAGGGGGCACTCCCTGTGCATACTGGAGCCCCATGAATACGGCTGCTGTGAACCATAGAAATGGGCCTCAACCCAGCTGTGAGCATCATGTGATCATTTGGCTCATGCATGCTGATATGTCATGGCAGGGGATGGGTTTATGAATTGCCAAAAATAGGGGAAATGCATCACCAAAAGAGAGGCCAAAACAGGACAGCAATTTTCAGGAAATGTGCGTATGCTAATTCCTATGTATTGATGCTAATTCCTATGTATTGATGTGACTTTATTTTATTTTATTTTATTTTTTATTATTATATTTATACCCCGCCTTTTTTCCTTCAAGGAACCCAAGGCGGCTTACATAATCCTCCTCTCCATTTTATCCTCACAACAACCCTGTGAGGTAGGTTAGGCTGAGAGTCAGTGACTAGCCCAAAGTCACTCAGTGAGTTTCATGACCGAGTGGGGACTGGAACCTGGATCTCCCGAGTCCCAGTCCGAAATAACTATTATATTTTAAATGGCAATTCAGTACATCTCACTATAGTGTGGTTGACTGTGACCAGGGGGAGCTGTGTACCTGCCTCTTCTGGCTGTTGTCCAGGTGCGAACTGTGGCTGGGTGACAGTTCATACAGTCCTTCATCTTTAGACTACCTTTGGACAGAACAGCCCTTCCAATAGAGAATGATCCTCTGGCAGTGCTTCAAACAGAGGACTGTCCTCCATAAAAGAGGACACATGGACATAGAATCATAGAATCATAGAAAAGTAGAGTTGGAAGGGGCCTACAAGGCCATCGAGTCCAACCCCCTGCTCAATGCAGGAATCTAGGTCAAAGCATCTCTGACAGATGTCTGTCCAGCTGCACCTTGAATGCCTCCAGAGTGGGAGAGCCCACAACCTCCCTAGGTAGTTGATTCCATTGTCTTATTGCTCTGACAGTCAGGAAATTTTTCCTGATGTTTAGGTGGAATCTAGGTTCCTGTAACTTGAGCCCATTATTCCGTGTCCTGCAAACTGGGATGATCGAGAAGAGATCCTTGCCCTCCTCTGTGTGACATCCCTTCAAATACTGGAAGAGTGCGATCATATCTCCCCTCAGTCTCCTCTTCTGAAGGCTAAACATGCCCAGTTCTTTCAGTCTCTCCTCATAGGGCCTTGTTTCCAGTCCCTTTATCATCCTTGTTGCCCTCCTCTGAACCCTCTCCAGTTTGTCTACATCCTTAAAGTGAGGTGCCCAGAACTGGACGCAGTACTCAAGATGAGGCCTAACCAGTGCCGAGTAAAGGGGAATTATCACTTCCCGCGATTTGGAAGCTATACTTCTATTAATACAGCCCAAAATTGCATTTGCCTTCTTTGCAGCCACATCGCATTGCTGGCTCATATTCAGTTTGTGATCTACCACAATTCCAAGATCCTTCTCACTTGTAGTATTGTTGAGCCAAGTGTCCCCCATTCTGTAACTCTGCATTTGGTTTCCTCTCCCTAGGTGCAGCACTTGGCATTTATCCCTATTAAATTTCATTCTGTTGTTTTCGGCCCAGCGCTCCAGCCTATCGAGGTCACTTTGAATTTTGTTTCTGTCTTCCAGAGTATTAGCTGTTCCACCCAACTTTGTGTCATCTGCAAATTTGATAAGCATTCCCTGTACCTCCTGATCCAAGTCATTAATAAAATGTTGAAGAGCACCGGGCCCAGGACCGAGCCCTGTGGTACCCCGCTCGTTACCTCTCCCCAGTTTGAGAAGGAACCATTGATAAGCACTCTTTGAGTCCGATTCTGTAGCCAATTGTGGATCCACCTGATAGTTGTTCCATCTAGCCCACTCTTAGCTAGCTTACTAATCAGGATATCATGAGGCACTTTGTCGAAAGCTTTGCTGAAGTCCAGATATATAATGTCCACAGCATTCCCACAGTCCACAAGGGAGGTTACCCGATCAAAAAATGAGATCAGATTAGTCTGACAGGATTTGTTCTTGACAAATCCATGCTGGCTTCTAGTAATCACTGCATTGTTTTCAAGGTGCTTGCAGACTGACTTCTTTATAATCTGCTCAAAAATCTTCCCGGGGATTGATGTCAGACTGACTGGCCTATAGTTCCCAGGTTCCTCCTTCTTGCCCTTTTTGAAGATGGGAACAACATTTGCCCTCCTCCAGTCATCTGGCACTTCACCTGTCCTCCATGATTTCTCAAAGATAATAGACAGTGGTTCTGAGAGTTCTGCCAGTTCCTTTATTACTCTAGGATGCAGCTCATCAGGCCCTGGAGATTTAAACTCGTTCAGGGTAATCAGGTGCTCCTTGACCATTTGCCTATCCATCTCAAGCTGCAATCCTGCCCCTTCAGTCTGCACTTCAGGTTTGCCAGGGGGGTCATAGACCCTCTTTTGGGAGAAGACCGAGCCGAAGTAGGAATTGAACACTTCTGCCTTTTCTTTGTCTTCTGTTATCAATTTGCCATCCTCATTGCGTAGTTGAACCACCAGTTCTTTCTTCTGTCTTTTACTGTGCATGTATCTGAAGAAAGCTTTTTTGTTGCTTTTAGCATTCCTCGCTAACCTTAGCTCATTCTCAGCTTTAGCCTTCCTGACACTATTCCTGCAGTTCTGTGCTACCTGCCTGTACTCTTCACTTGTAGTCTGTCCTTCCTTCCACTTCCTATACGTGTCCTTTTTTGTTTTCAGGTCATCTTTGAGTTTATTGTGAAGCCACATTGGCTTCTTCTGTTGCCCCCTGCCTTTTTTCCTTTTGGGAATTGTTTGCAATTGTGCCTTTAAAATTTCCTTTTTTAAAAACTCCCACCCCTCCTGGGCTCCCTTTCTCGTGAGAGTCACTTACCATGGGATCTTACTAATCATTGTTCTGAGTTTGTTAAAATTGGCTTTCCTAAAATCCAGGGTACGTGTTTGGCTACACTTAGCTTTTGCTTCCGTTAGAATCAAGAACTCAAGTATAACATGGTCACTTTCCCCCAGAGTTCCCGAAACTGCCACTTTATCCACTAACTCGTCTCTGTTGGTTAGAATCAGGTCAAGGATAGCCGATCCTCTAGTTCCTTCCTCCACTTTCTGTAGGAGGAAGTTATCAGCAGCACAGCTCAGGAATTTCTTGGAGGGGGGATGTTTGGCTGAATAAGTCTCCCAACAGATATCAGGGAAATTGAAGTCTCCCATTACTACCACATCGTGCCTCCTTGAAACAATGGCAATTTGTTTTTCAAAAGTTCCATCCTCGTCTTCTCCTTGATTGGGTGGTCGGTAGTAGACTCCAACCGCCATGTTCGTTTTATTCTTTGCCCCCTTTATTTTAACCCCGATGCTCTCAATGGGGCTGCCAAGCTCCTCTTCCTGTATCTCTGTGCAGAGATACGTATTTTTAACATACAGTGCAACTCCACCTCCCTTTCTGTTGCTTCTGTTCCTTTTGAACAAGTTATACCCTTCAATTGCTGTATTCCAGTCATGGGAGTCATCCCACCAGGTTTCAGTTATCCCTATCAAGTCGTACTTGCCCTCATGTATCAAAAATTCAAGTTCGTCTTGTTTGTTGCCCATACTCTGGGCATTAGTATAGAGACATCGAAGACTATGTGCTTTATAGTCCGACTTTCCCCCTACATTTTGTGGTAGACTATCAATGGGCACCGCTGGAGCTGTTCTCTCCATTGTGGCATAGAGCCCTTCTTCCATTGGTACCCCCGAGTTTATGTCTCCCTCCCCTGTTGGATTCAGTTTAAAGCCCTCCTGATTAAGTTCCTCATGCTGTGGCCAAACACATTCTTCCCAGTCCTTGTGAGGTGCAACCCATCCTTTGCCAGAAGTCCATCTTCCAGGAAGTGTAGCCCGTGGTCCCAGAATCCAAATCCCTCACGTCGGCTCCACCTTCGTAGCCAGTCATTCACTCGGAGTATTTTTCTTTCCCTTTCTATGCCTCTTCCAAGTACTGGAAGGATGGATGAGAAAACTATCTGGGCCCCGAAGTTCTTGAGTTCCATTCCCAACTCTTCAAAGTCTGCCATGATTTCTTTGTAACTCCGCTTGGCAGTATCATTTGTACCCACGTGGAAGAGAAGAAAGGGGTATGTGTCGGTGGGCTGCATGAGCCTCGGCAGCTGCTCTGACACATCCTTAATCCGTGCCCCGGGGAGACAGCACACCTGGCGAGTCCATGGGTCTTCGCGACATACTTTGGCTTCGATCCCCCGCAGGAGGGAGTCTCCCACTACGAGTACTCTTCTCTTCCTCTTGCTGTAGGCCTTGGTTTGATTGCCTCCACTTGACTGACCCTCAGCCTCTTGCTCGCTGTCACGTTGGGTGCCCGGTAATCCGTCCTCTGCAGGCTGTCCTCTGCTCTCGTCCTCAAGTACGTGGAAGCGGTTCCATAGCTCCACTGCTTCCACAGGCGCAGAGTGTCTTGTAGTTCTTCTGCTCCTAACAGTCACCCTTTTCCAGGGAGTTCCCCCTGCATTATTTTCCCTTTAGGATGTGAGCAGGAGACAACCAGGCTTGCCATTGCCACCACCATTTCCAGGTGGCTCAGATTCCCACTTTACAGGTGTGGCCAAGAAGTACTCCAGGTAGAGATGTGCGCGGAGCTCGATCGGGGGCTGGAAGTGGGGGCAAACTCGCCCTGCTTGACACACACACCCCCGAGCTCCACGCGACTTACATTTCCCCATCTCGGCTCACATCCTCATGAGACGAGCCAGGGAAAGGAAGTTTCCGGGTCCCCGGCGCTACACTTCCGGGTCCCCGGCGCTATGTTATTTACATTAAAAACAGGGGAAACTTCCTTGAAACGGCCGTGTTTTGTGTAAGCGGTGCTTTGTTTTTTATGTTAAAAACAACATAAAATACGTTATATTCTAACCTCCACTGGGTACAGTCCAGGATTTGGCCACCTCATACTGTTGGGCTGGATCTACCAATGCAGCACAATGAGGTGGGAACGAATAGGTAGAGTTCTGGGGCAGTAAGTGCCATTTTAAATTGCACATTTTTAAATGTTCCCCTATTGGGTGGAGTGCAGGGCTCCTTGGAAGCAGAAAACAAGTTCAGCATGGAGAGGAGCGGATTAGGACCTTCTCCCTGCTTTGATACTTTTCTATCAGCATTCAGAAAGGGTATCTCCCACAGGCAGACTGTCCTGCCACTATTAACATTCAACAGGGTCTGTAGCTCAGTGGAAGAGCACATGTTTTGCATGCATAAGGTGCCATGTTCAGTCTCTGAAATCTTAAGGGATGTAGACCTTGGAGAGAGTGGTCACAACTCACTGGTCAGACTCAGAGTCTACTATATGATGGCCAGGCTGAAGTGCCACTGCTCAATTTCAAGGCCACATTCACATGTTGTGAAAGTGGGAGGCATTTTGGCTGGTTGGGGGAGCAGAGGCCAATTGTGAGGGTGGGAGGCAGAAGCAAAACTCCTTTCAGTTCCTCCTAGCTTGATCTTCACCATTTTGCTTTCCCGAGAATGGCCTGGAGCAACATCAGGTCACATTGTTCTCTGGGGCATTCTGGAGGTGGGGGCAGATGGTGGCCACCAGTAGAGGCTGCCAGTTCCCCTCAGAATGCCACTCAGAATTTATAGGGATGGGCAAGAGAGTGATGTTCGAGAGCATTAGGATTCTCCAAATGTCATCTTGCCGCTCGTCTCGTGCCCGATTCCTGTTTGCATTTGAGATCACCGCTTGCTCTGCGTGAATTGGGGAAATTGCACAAATCGAGCAGCAATTGAATGGGAAATTTGTGCAGATTTCCCCCAAATTTGTGCCACTTTCCTTCGTAGTCTAAAGCAGGGCTCTCAGTCTGCAGGGGAAATTGGCACAAAGGTTGACTTGGAAAGTTGTACAAATCGAGCACAGATCTGGCAATTTGCAAATGTTTCCGGTGGACACATGCTCGCGGATTGCGTTTGGGGCTTCTAGCAAGACACGCTCACATATTTTGCGAGGAAAAACGAAATTCTCATACATCTCTACGAGTCAGGACAATGCTATGCCATGACATGTTGTTGGTTTGGGGGGGCACTCTGGAGAAACTAATATTGCAGACACCAGCCTGCGAAGGGGAGAGCAATGAGCTCACCCCCCTACCCTCAAAATTCGCCTCCATGGAAAAATGTGAAATAGGGGTGGCAGTTTTACCCTTTTCAACTGCAGGAGCATCCCCCAATTTTGGCAGAATGTTCTCTTTGTCTTTGGAGAAAATTTAGCCCCACTTTAGACAATAACCAGTCGGGCTTCAGGCCTGGACATGGGACGGAGACGGCCTTGGTCGCCTTGGTGGATGATATGAGGAGGGCTTTGGATAGGGGCGAATGCTCCTTTCTAGTCCTCCTTGATCTCTCAGCGGCTTTTGATACCGTTGACCACGATATCCTCCTGGACCGCCTGGAGGGGTTGGGCATGGGAGGCATTGTATTGCAGTGGTTCCGGTCCTTCCTCTCTGGAAGGTACCAGAGGGTAGTTCTTGGGGAGGAGGCTTCGGCCCTCGGCCGCTCACTTGTGGGGTGCTGCAGGGTTCCATCCTCTCCCCGATGTTATTCAACTACCTAAAGCCCCTGGGAGCTATCATCAGGAGGTTTGGGGTGTGGTGTCATCAGTATGCGGATGACATGCAGCTCTACCTCTCTTTCAAGTCCTCACCGGGGTTGGCTGTTGAGACCCTGTCCAAGTGCCTGGAGTCAGTGGGTGGCTGGATGGGAAGGAACATGCTGAAGCTGAACCCCGACAAGACCGAGGTACTTCTGGTGGGGGACAAGGGGAGGTTAGGGGATGTTGACCTGGTGCTGAATGGGGTACATCTACCCGCATCTTGGGGGGTCATTCTAGACTCACAGCTGTCCATGGAGGCTCAGGTGGCAGCTGTGAGCCGGGCGGCGCTGTATCAACTCCATCTGATACGGCAGCTGCGCCCCTACCTTCCTAATCATCTGCTCCCTTCAGTGGTTCATGCCTTGGTCTCCTCTCGCCTAGACTACTGTAATGCGTTCTACGTGGGGTTACCCTTGAAGACGGTTCGGAAGCTACAGCTGGTACAGAATGCGGCGGCTCGCCTGGTTAAAGGCAGCCGCCGGCGGGATCACATCACGCCAGTGCTCAAGGAGCTACACTGGCTACCAGTTGCTTGCCGAGCTGAATTCAAGGTGTTGGCTTTGACCTTTAAAACCCAATACGGCTCCGGTCCAGTCTATCTCAAGGAGCGTCTCCAGCAACACCAAGTGGGCCGCTCAACAAGATCTGCCACAGACGGCCTTCTCCTTGTCCCTTCAGCCAGAGCAGCTAGACTGGTCGGGACGAGGAAGAGGGCCTTCTCTGTGGCAGCCCCCGTACTATGGAACTCTCTCCCAAGTGACCTCCGCCATGCCCCCTCTCTGCTGAGCTTCCGCCGCTCATTAAAAACTTGGTTATTCAGGCGGGAATATGGGGTGGGCTAAGATTTTAAAATTTTATACTGTTTTAATGTATTTTAATGGAGAAAAATGTTTTAATGTATTTTGTTCTGTTTTATTTTCTGTACATCGCCCAGGGTGGCCGGTTGGCTGGCCAGATGGGCGATAGATAAATGCAAATAATAAATAAATAAATAAATAACTTGTAAGCTGCAGCAGCGGGCTGAGTATGGGAAAGTTCCACACCTCATTCTGCTGCACAGATATAGCAGCCTTCCTCAATCTGGTGCCCCCTAGAAGTTTTGGACTGCACTGCTGCTAGGGGTGTTGGAGAAACCCCCAATGGACTCAAATGAGTCTGGATTTCTCTGAGTCTACCCCATGGATTCCACAGTGGACCAGCTTTCCCAGGTTGCATGGAGTCCACGGGGCTTGCGGACCATTTTTTAATTTTTTTGGCGTATTTTTGTGCAAATGTAGCTGTAGAAAAATACTCACAAAACAACAACACCCACCAATCAAAAATGCACACCCCCCCCCATAAAGCATGAAAATATGTGTTATGAGGGGGTGGTTGTGCATTTTTGGCCAGTTTGCACATTTGGAGGAACGTGAATTTACAGTAATATGCGCAAACACGTCTGAGCAAATTCTGAGTCTGCAAATTGGTGGACGGCAGAGCGAAAGTCACCCCAAAATCTGAAAATCACAGGTGGAGCAGCCTTCTCTCTGTTCGCACATCCCTCCTCCCACGATTCCAAGCCAGCATGGCCAATGGCCATAGGAGTTGCATTCCAACACATCTGGAGGACAACAGGTTGGGGAAAGTTAATATATAGACCATCCAACCTGGTAAAATGACTGGAAGTTTGCATTGATTCCTGCCTCGCTTCTACCAACATCAAACAATCATTCCGTCATGCATCCCCTGTATCTATACAAGTTTTCCCTTTCACCTCCAACGCTGCTGCTCCCACAATCTCATTCATTAAAAAAAACCCAAATGCTGCCGTCCTAATGGAGCTTGATCCCAGATTACTATAAATTTATTCTGACACAACCTTTAATAAATTGAAAGGGGGAAGTGCCAAAAAGCAGCTCGATCTCCATCTCTCTGGTAAACTATACTCATCTATTTTGGCATCTGCACACTCTTGTTTGCATCAAAAGTCAGTGTTTTTCATCTCTACGGGAGGTTGTTTAGCATAGACTCAGCAAATTCACTTTAGATGTTACTTAGCTACCAAAAGCTGGCATTTAAAGAATTAAGAAATTGAATGCTATAGCTTCAACAAGGCCAGCTGAGGGTAAGCAGGAGATTAAAATAAATAAAATATTTTGTTTTGTTTCCTGGTTTCCTGATATTCCAATAACTACATGCTAATATAAAAGTAGGGTTTCACTATAATGCCGATGGTGCCCTTCATATGTGCATGCACACATGCAGACACATGCACAAGCTGCCACAAAATATTAGCCCTGTTTGAGCATTCATTACCTGCAGGGCTCTAAGAACATAAGAAGTGCCCTACTGGATCAGGCCAAGGGTCCATCTAGCTCAGCCTTCTGTTCATGCAGTGGCCAACCAGCTGCCCATGGGAAACCCACAAGCAGGACAGGAGCACAACAGCACCCTCCTGCCCATGTTCCCCAGCATGAGAGACATGCTGCCCCTGATACTGGAAGAGATCTATAGCCATCTTGACTAGAAGCCACTGATAATCTTATCAGCCATGAATTTGTCAAATACCCTTCTGTATCTGTGCAGGTTGGTGGCCATCATCTTGTGGTAGCAAATTCCATAGTTTAACAACACACTATGTGAAGAGGTCCTTCCTTTTATCTGTTGTTTTATCTCTCTAGAACAGCCTTCCCCAACCTAGATGCATCGGACTACAACCCCCCATCATCCCCCTGTCAGAGGGCGCCAGGTTGGGGAAACCTGCTTGAAAATGTACCCTACCAACCCTGCCTCCTAGATGCCAATGCACTCACTGACCACGCCAGCCACACCCCGGGGAGATGTAGCCCCCGCTTCACACACAAGTCAAATGCATGTTGGCTGGGGGTGTGGCCAGTGCAAATGACAGCATCTAGGGGGCAAGCGACCCTAGCACACTCTAGAGAGCTCCTTCAAGTGCTCGGTACCCAGACTATTGAACCACACTTCTGTTATTCTAAAATGAGATTGAAGGGTCAGTCACCTGTTTGGTGGAGAGTAGGGAAATGATGTTGTGTATGTTCACCTCTAGGGGGCTTCTACTGTCCTTGTGCAGATCAGTACAGAAGCCCCCTGGGGGCTTGATGTGCAACATACACGATGTTATCCCTAGAAGTAAGCACATCCCTGGTAGGAAGTAGGACATAAAGTGGAAAGATATGAAGCTGCCTTATGCTGGATCAGACCGCTGTTCCATCTAGCCCACTACTGTTGCCTCTCACTAGTGGTGGATCTTCAGGGTCTCAGGTGGTGATCTTCCAGTGCATCTGCTACCGGAATCTTTTTAACTCAAGATGCTGGAGATTAAACCCCGGACCTTCTGTGGGCAAAGCATGTGCTGAACGACAGGCACCCCCAAAGCAAGGGGGGCAGTGTCCACTTCACCCCCAGACCCCCACAATGAACCCTGCAGATGGGGTTTTAAAGAAGGCAACAGCTTTATGAACTACAACTTTATAAAGGTCATGCAGTGGGCTGAACAAGAGGTTCTAACGTCGCCTCATATGGTGCAGGTCCCTATTGGTATAATGCAGCTTTCCCCATGACACCCTCCAGGTGTTGGACTACAACACCCATCACCTCAGCTAGTACAGACAATGAACAAGATAGGTGGGGTGATGGGTATTGTAGTCCAATACCTCTGGAGGGTGCTAGGTTGTAGGAGCTTGGTCTAAGGCACAGGATTATGTCCCCTTATGCCTTGCCCATTTGGGGGGTGAGCCCCTGAGCTCAGGGGCCTTGAGGAATTGTCTCTCTACTCATATCTCCTCTGCTGTGCTGAGGCCTTATAGGGACGTATGAGAATTTCATTTGGGTTTGTTTTTACTTCGATGTTGCCTCATTTGCAACCACAAACATGAATAGGAGCACAATTTTCCAGAAAAGCTTGCAGGTTCCCAAACTTGCAGTCACATTTAAAAGGGGGGGAAATGCACACTTTTAAAAGTGCACATTTTTAAAAAAATAAATGCTGCACTGTCACTCTTGAGTCTATGGGGGGGGGAAGTGCATATTTTGGGTGCACACTTACAAATGTGCACTGAAATGCACACTTTCTCAATTTGAAAAAGGGAAAAAAAAAAACCAAGGTCACCTTTGGGAACGGGAATGAGGTGAACCAATGCAGTGGTGAAAACAGGAGAATCTCAATGAGCTGGTCAGCCTTCACACAGAGCTCTCCCACAGACGATTATTTTGCTGCACTGATTTCATCTGGGCCCAGATTTGTTTCATTACTTTGGGAGGGGGGGTGAACTCAGGCGATGTCACTGAAGGACTATTGAAAAATTGGGATGGTCAAGATTTTCTCCTTTTCCCTTTTCTCCCTCCCCCAAAAGAGCTTTGCCCCCAATTCAGCATTCCAGCAGCATTCCTAATCATTAGGGACAGACCGCCCCAAGGGAATGGAGGCCTCATGGGCAAAAAAAGATGGCTGCCCCAATTGGCCAAGATGAAGTTTCTCTGTTGTGCAGAATGCACACCATTAAGCTTAAAACAGCACATGCATTTGCATAGTGAGTTCCCATGTTGACATCTCAACTTGATGTTAGGGTGTGAAGGTGTTTATTTACACCTGGTTTGTTTGAGGCAAGGTCTCCTGCATGGGGACTTTATAGATTTCATAGATCATAGAGTTGGAAGGAGCCTACAAGGCTATCGAGTCCAACCCCCTGCTTAATGCAGGAAAGTAGAGGAGGGGTCTCCCATCCAAGTAATAACCAGGCTTGACCCTGCTTAGCTTTCCACGGTCAGACAAGCTGAGCCAGCATAAGCCACAGGCCTGTTCACTTGTAACTGCTGTGTTGGAGAGGCATGTTCTTCCAGAAGAACATGTCTTCCTTTTTAAAAAAAGGTTATAAGAAGGTGAGGGTGAGGTTTACTGTGCCATCAGCCAAACCGGATTGTATTATAAGCTGGCCTGTAGCTTACAGTGGAGAACGGCAGCAAGAACCATGAACAGTCTTCTGGTGGGAGAACTTTAAGGGTATGAAACCTAGCCCTCGACAGCCTATTAAATTTCCTCTGAAATTCTTCTCTTCCCTTAAATGACACAATTGCCCTTGCTTTTCTCCAGGGAATTCTCTGTCTCTCTCTGTCTCCCTCTCTCCACACAAACACACACACATACAGAGTGATCATTAGCCCCATTCAGTTGCTGTAATTTGCTAGCAGAAAAAAGAATCCCGTGTAATTATTAGTTGGAAATTTGAACTGACATTGAAACATTAGCACTAGAGCTGTGCACGTATGGCCTCTCAAAATTGCCCACCCTGTTTATGGGCAGAGAAATTGGGTGGAGGGGACCATTTCACCAAATTTCTCCCAGGGAGGATAAATTCTCCAGCAATTTCTCGCAGGTAGGGCTCAGCATTGGCAAGGGCTGCAGCACATCGTCTTTCTTCCCTCCCCCCCGCCAGCATATTGTTTTTGTGTTTTTGTGCTGCCACTGCAAGAGGCAACAGCATCCATGGGGTTGGCATCCTGGCCCCCATTTTGCATCTACAAAACCCCACAGCTAGCATAATACCAGGACATCGGGGAAGGGAGAGAATGCAGCCACCGCACATGTGTGTGTGTGTGTGCATGTGTGTGTGCGCGTGCGCACACACACAATAATGGTGAAGAAAATTCCACTAAGTGGCCTTTTATTTCTAGGCAGTAGGAAAAGAAAAATCTCATGACTTTTCTGAGAAAAATGTCTTCTGAGAAATTTTGGCTCAGCTTGAGTTCTCATTTACATAAGAACATAAGCAGAGCCCTGCTGGATCAGATCAAGGGTCCGTCTAGTCCAGCATTCTGTTCACGCGCTGGCCAGCCAGCTGCCCACGGGATCCCCCAAGCAGGACAGGAGTGCAACAGCACCCTCCCACCCATGTTCCCCAGCGACTGGTGTACATAGGCATACTGCCTCTGATACTGGAAGAAGCACATAGCCAATCAGGACCAGTAGCCATTGAGAGACTTCTCCTCCTCCATGCATTTGCCCAATCCCTATTTTAGAACCATCCAAATTGGTGGCCTTCCCCACATCCTGTGGAAGTGAATTCCATAGTTTTACTATGCGCTGCTGCAATGGAGGTAAAACGCTTCCTTTCTTTACTTTTCTCATGATTACAGAAGGCTAGTGCAAGAAGTAAATATCCCAGACAGACAAACAGAAACAGCCAGAGGTGCCATCACCATGGTCTGGGCCTCTAACCAACTGCACTGCTCTGCCTGAATTTAGCTGGGCTTTCTAAAGAACCCCCTCGAGGCTGCCCTCACTCGCTGGAGCTTCTGAAATAGCCAATGCCCAGAAGGAAAGAGAAAAGGGGGCGGGAACGTTGCTAGCCAACGTGTGCCAGACTTTGCTGCCTTCTCCTCTTTGTGCCCTCAAGTTCGGCCATTGCCCAACACAGACACCGTCAGCATCTACTCAGGAAATCTGTTGAGCAACCAGCTAGAGATGGGTCATGCACCATCAGTGTGGAGAGGCAGAGAGCCAGAGAATCTTTGTTTATTTGCAAAATTTGCAAAAAAAATTCCAGCCCTAACAATCCCACCCCAACAAAAAAGTGGTTTTGTTTTGTTGTTAAAAGTCCTTTTAAGAAGAAGGAGGCGGAGGAAGAGGAAGAAGAAGTCCTGACTCAAGAGGCAGCAGCACTGGAAGCCCCAAGGGAGGAAATCCTGGATGTGTCCTGTAGGGTTTTTTTTCAGAAAGCTAAAGCAGATGGAGGAGTGGCTGTAAGTGCAGAATGTGGTAAAAATGGTAAAATAAAGAACACACACATTACTCCCCCCACCGCCGCAAGCCACCTCCTTACAATAAGGTAAGCACTGAACCCTGCACAAAGAGAAATTTCTCCGAAATTCCCATCCCTTCCCACAATTTTGGGGTGCAATGTCTTTTCACCCCTCCCTCCACCATGGCTGAAAATAAATAGATTGAAAGAATTCCACACACTGCTAGTTCATCATTCCCACATGGATAAGCAGGAGGGGATAACTATCACTTCCCCTTCTGTTCCTTGCAGTCGGGAGTCACCACCAGCCATGACCGCTCTTCTCTTCCTCTTGCCGCAGGGAGCGGTTCCATCCCCTCTGATCTGTAGGGCTCCAGCATCGTGCTTCTTGTCTTGTGAGGTCCGCTGTAGATCTCCCCCTTAAAGCTCAGAGCTCTTAAAGCTCTTCCTATGCCTTAGGAGAGGCATTTCAACCTCTTAAAATGGGGGGGGGGGAACACTCTGCCAAAGCTGGGAAACCACCAAATGATTGGCCCTCAAAGGAAAGGGGTTGGGGCCAGGGGAAGTGAGGGTGGACATCTGGGAGACCCTGGGGACCAGATTGGGACCAAAGGCAGCAGGCTAGATTTAGCCCACAGTTCTCAGGTTCTCTACCTTTGCCTTAGGTTATCACAGGTAGCTATAAGGAAACTCCAAATTTGGGGGCAGTGTAGCTCTCGGAAAGCCAAATGATGAAAGAAAACAAAAGGGGAAGGCCGTGCCAGTATGCCTTACTTTTGGGCTTCCCAAGGCATCTGGTTGGTTCTTGGCTGTTGTTGGCAGGGTTGCACGAGTTAGCAAAACCTGAGCTTGCTGAAGTTCTCCAAATTCTATCTCAAAGCTTGTTCTGACTCGTCCATATCAGATTGTGAACTGTGTTGTTGTTTTTTCCTCATGAAAATCCGTGCATATTTTCATGCATATTTTCCCAAATGCATGCATCAATTGTGTGCATCTCTGGAATGTACACATTCTTCTCCCATTGATTAATGCACATTTATTTGTGCACATTTTTCAAAAGTATGTTGGATGCAAAAAAATTTGGTCCTTGAATCTCATTGCAAGCTTGGAAATATACAGACTTCAACCACAGTTTGTGTTTGAGTCTGTGTTCAGTCTGGAAGGCGTGAACTAGGAAAATCCTGATAAAAAATGAACTGAAATGCATTTCTCATAGATCCCTAGTTGTTGGGAACAGGATTATGGAGTGGATGAGACACACCCTGGTCTGCTCTTACGGGTCTGTTTTGTTCAGCTTTTTACATTTTAATCCTAATTGATGAAGCCAGGCAAAAAGAGAGAAAAAAGGAAATTCTCCATTCAAACCCACACTTCTTTGATAACTGGGAATAATAATGGTATTGCTTCTCTACCACTTTTCAAAGTGCACATTCATTTAGAATTCTTATCTATAAACTAATGAGGAACTGCAGAGATCTGTCCATGTGCAACATTACAACATTGCAGAGGATGCTTAGACTTGCTTTGAGGATTAAACAGAAAGTGCAGACTTTGGGAGTGGGCAGCAAAATAGGAGTTGTGGAAAAACAGGTTTTCTCACGATTTGCAAAAGTCAAGCCTGCCGGCTGCAAAGGTTCTGTGTTAGGATGTGATCTACACAAGCAGTAGAATCATGTGATGCAATTCTTGCCGGACCTTGGTGAGGTCATATAGTTTAATGCTCCACATGGGGGGGAAATATGTTCCCTGCATATAGAAAACTAGCTTGGAAGGGATAGATGTTCTGCTTAGCAGGATGCAGTTTGGAATCAGAATCAGTTTTACTGTTCCACATTTCTATGTGGAATCATATGTGTACATGTTTACCCAACGGTCATAGGGATGGCAGGGAAAGTTGTTCAAAAAGCATGCAGACATGTCCTGTTTGCAACTCTAAACATGAGCACAATGGTTGGGACATTTTCACAATTTCCTGAACTTGCATTCGCATTCAAAACCATACGCTTGTGCAAATGTGCATCCCCATCCCCCCCATCTGTATTTTCACAGTTTGCCCTAAGGGGGGGGGGGGAATGTGCATTTTTGACTGGGAAAAACACACACTTTTAAAAATGAGCATTTTTACCTATCAACACGTGCATTTTTCCTGGGGGAGAGATGCTCACATTCGGGAATGCGAATGAGGCGAACTGAGCTTTGAGCTGGAATTTGGAGAACATCAACGAGCTGAAACATCGCATATTTGCCCATCCTCACATAGAGATCTTGCACAGAGGTGTGGTGCACGCACAGACAGTAGATCTTACAGGGTGCTTCTGCAAACTGGGAAAAGTAACTCAGCAATACTTGCCATTTGAAACATAGAAGTTTTATTTTACCAAAAAGGTTTACAGAGGGGGAGATTGATGAGTACCCTGGGCCCCTAGCACGAGACTAGCAGACTATTCCTGACAACAGAGATAGAGCAAGAGAAGAAGGAAGTGGGGAGTCATATTTTGCCAAAGAGAAGATGGAGGTGGGGAGTTACAGATGGGGGGGGTCCAGGGCAATGGCAAGGGAAGACATGGGGGCTAAGCATGACACAGGGTCCTTGGGGGTTCTAATCTGTGGCAAAGGGTGGGCCCTGCGAGGGTGGAACGGATGGATTTAGAGACGTTTCAGGAGAAAGAGGAAGAAATAAGGCTAAAGTGGATATATTTAGTATGTTTCAAAGGCAAATGTCCACTGTGGGCATAAGATCCATGGGCACAGGCTAACCTAACCTTTACCAGCCTTTGGGCATGCATGCAAAAGGGTAAATATCTCTGAGGCCAGGTGATGTATCATGTTACATCATGTGATTTGTATTGTTATTGTAGTTGACCTTGTTTTTAATAGTATATTTAAATGTGACTTTTAATATTTACGGTATATGTGAACCACTTAGAGATTTTATTGTATTAACTGGTATTATTATATATCCGGGAGGGGTGTGTGTGTCATTTGATTCTGACTCAGTTCCTGGGCCCTGTGCTTTCGGTTTCCTCACTGTTCAGTGTTGCCTGCAACACTGAGCGGCATGGCCTGTTCTCAGTATGTTTTATTTATTAAAGTTGGTGGTGGTGGTTTTGTGTCCTCTGTGTGGCCTTTTCTTCATCATACACTGCAGCCTTTTCAGCCCAGTACTGTGTGATACTCTCCCACCTCCTGTGTCCAGGCCATGTTTGTTCTTCAGTCTGAGCAATGAGGAGACAGATCTCTAAGCTGGCCGAGCTTATAGCATTCCCCTTGTAGAGAGCTTTATATCCACCTAGCTGAAGAGTCAGAACTCACAGCTGCTGGGCACCCATGTGGTTTTGCTGCCTGCCATCTCTTGTCAGTTTGAAACCCTAAATCCACAGTGAACTGGGGATGAAAACAGCATGTCTAAGGAGTCTCCTCTAGACACTTTCCCCCCCTTCTACAAAAGCCATATGCCATGTTAGTTTTATCAGATGTGTCATTCTGGGGTGTATTGTGTAGTTTGTATGGAAGTGAGATCAATATGCCAAGAAAGTTGTACAGCTATTTCTGTTTGCCTGAGTGTGGTATTGCCTGGTCTGAGCAGCAGCAGCAGCAGCAGCAGCAGCAGCAGCAGCAAAACAACAGGATGCATTTAAAAATCTCATTTGTGCGTAAAGCTCACTCAAAACATTTTAATAACAGGGCTGTCAACCCCATGCCTGATTTAAATACATTCCTACTGGTTAATCAATCAATTCATTCCAACTGAAATAAATCTGTGTGCAACTCTCAAACCTCAAGCTACTTGGGGACATGGATGGATCAGCATGCTTAGTTGTCTATTAGTACAATTAATGCATGACATTGGTAGGGATATATGAGATTGAGAAATTCATTTCAGCTCATTGTTGATTCAGCTCGTTTTTGATCAGGTTTTACCCAGTTTGCACCTTCCGAACCAAACATAGACTGAAATGCAATCTGCGGTCAAAATTTGTACATTTCTGAGCTTGCAGTATGATATGCGGACCAAAAAAAATGTGTTTAACAGCATGCACACATTTGAAAAATGCACACAAATGCACATTTTAATCAATGGGAGAAGAATGTGCACTTTTCAAAGATGTGCGCAATTGATGCGCACGTTTGGAAAAATATGCACATCAATATACATGGATTTTGATGCAACCCCCCCCCCCAAACACACACACACACACACACACACACACCAAAGGTCGGAATCTGATATATACTCAAGTCAGAAAAAGTTTCATGATGGAATTCAGAGAACTTTGGTGAGGTCAATATCATGCAGTTTCATATGCTCCATTCTGATGACCACATCAAATATAGGTGTAAAGCATATTTCAGGAGTACTGGACATAGAAACAAAAAGGGATGTTCATCTAGCTATCATCTATTTTTGAAACTAAAAAATACTGAAATCTGTATTTACTCAAATCTGTCTCCAGCATTCAGTGGAACAGCAGGTCCATCATGAGACAGAGAGAAAGCATAAACCAAATTAGCTTCAGTATATAAACACCTGTGCCCTTAAACTGTACGTTTAACCAATTAATATTTGCCCTTACTGAGTGAAATTGATTCCAATTTTATGAAAGCTTTAATTTGATTAATCTACCAATTAAACTAGATGAAGTTTGACATCCAACTTATAAGATAGTAGGAACTTATAAGATAGCGGAACAGAGAAGGCCAAGTACCGTGGAACTGGGAATTGGAAATTGGACTGAGCTGTTCTTTTGCCAATTCCAAGATTGTGTTTTGTTTTGTTTTTGAAAGTGAGCTACTTCTTTGACTGCAAATAACCACAGAACAAGGAAAACCCAAGCAGAATTACGTAAACTCTGTTCTCTCCTTTAAAAGAACTGCTGATATTGTGTGTATAAAAACAGTAAACAAAATGTGGTCTGAGTCAGCTCATAAATGTTTCAGAGGCAAGCTACCTCTCTGGCTATTAAACCTCAACCATGGAGCACCATGCCTTGGGTTGAAAAATGCAGGCAGAAGGGAGATGCTACAGAAAGCAAGACTTGGAATAATATACACAAGTTCTAGGAGGACTGGAAATAGAATCACGTTCTGTTTGTGTGTGTGTGTGTGTGTGTGTGTGTGTTTTCCCCTACCAACCTACAAATGAATTTAATCATGCTAATTGCAGAAAGGTACTAAAATCTCACATGTGAAGAGAGTGATTTCACTTCCACAGGGCCAGAAAAAGCTGCTGAGAACTAGTCTGGTGTGGGGCTGGTTTATTATTTATTCAGATTTGCATTCTGCCTCATCCCAAAAGGCTCCCATTAAAAAACAAACAAACAGGTAAACATAACTCAAAGAATAGGTCCTATAAAAATATTTTTAAAAGAAACTCGTCAAGATACACAACTCTCATGGAGATTAACATTCCCACTGAACAACCCCATTGCAACAGATATGAATGGTGATACTATTAATTAGTGATACAAAATTTAATAATAAATAAGGAACTATTCCTAGAAATAAGGAAGAGGTGGCAATCTTACCTCAGTCCGATCCAGAGAGGGGCTCCTCTTTCATTCTGATATAGTTCAGCAGTTGTATCACACAAAGGGGGAATTTGGTTCAGGTATGGCATTTAGCTGTGTGAGGATCTAAGCTAGGCGAGGGTCCATGTTTAAAAGCAACGAACTGGTTTCTAGCCCTTGTGAGGTTGAGATGTTACACATGTGATGTGATAGCATATTGGCAGCACCTGCTGAATCCCAAAGCCTTCTCCTCAACAAGAATTGATGTGCATAATGTCTTTTGCCACCGGGGATCCATTCTTGGGATTTGTAAGAAGAACATTACAAGGGTTCTGCTGGGTCAAACCAAAATTCTGACCCAGAGGGGTTTCCCAAGCCCTCTCCTCCCCACCCCCAGGCATAGCACCCGATCCCGAGAAGCCTCCTTTATCCTGCACTGCAGCTGCTCTCTCCTGTTCTAAGACAGAAGGAAAGGAGTAATTTCCTGCTTCGCAGCATGGAAAGCAACAGTACATAAGGCAGGATCTCCTCTTATGCCAAAAGAAGGAAGAACTGCAGGTCCCAAGAGGGATTCGACACAGCTTGAGGCATGCCCTCTGCAGCCCCAGGCCCGGGCCAGCATCAAGGGTAGGCATGGTTGGGCACTTGCCAAGGAGCCACACCCCAGCAGGGGCCCACTGACAAGAGCCCCCTGGAGTTGCTCCTCCTCACGATTTATTGCAACCTGTTTGCTCACCTGCCTCTCACTCCGGCCCAGGCAACGGTGGCAGTGAGAAGGAGGAGCAGGAGATGTCGCTGCCTATCTGCTCACTGGCTCTCTGCCTCTCAAGCGAGTAAGTGCTAATAACAATGAGAAAGAGGATGAGGAGCAAGAGCAGCTGTTGACAGTGGTGGTGTGAAGGTAGACCCAAAAGCCCTCAGAAGCCTGGAGCTGGCACTGCCCCAGCTTGTCTTGCCCCATGAGCAGTCCTTGGGAGGGAAGCGGATTCTGACGGCACCTGACCTCCTGCTCTGCTGACTCACAGCCAAGCCCTGCGCTCCGTCTTGGCTCC
This sequence comes from Shinisaurus crocodilurus, assembly GCA_021292165.1. Lineage (NCBI taxonomy): Eukaryota > Metazoa > Chordata > Lepidosauria > Squamata > Shinisauridae > Shinisaurus > Shinisaurus crocodilurus. The sequence continues at coordinate 42,274,362 of CM037882.1, read as the reverse complement.
TGGGCTGTTCCTCCTTGGACCTTGCCAGTCCGGCCTTAAATAGACCTGCACAGGCTGCACGTGCTCCCTGCCTCATGGGGAACTCATGCAAGACATCTGGGCTTGGGAGGCCTTGGTGCCCCTTGGTCACTGGTCTGCTCCTTCACTCTTGGCCATGCAGCCGCTTCTGCTCCAATTGGGCTGGCAACCACTTCTGCCACATCTTTCAAGGACAGCAGCTGAGTCTTTCGGCTGGAGGCCCACCACTTCTTTGCCTTCTCTCTGCCCCCACTTATGCTCTACTTGTATATCTGTAAGTGTATTTAAAATGATTAAATAAAGTCAACGTTGCAAACCCACCATAAGTCGCTGATGCTTTCTTCTCCCAAAGAAACAAACCGAGTGCTGCCCTGGAACATCTGCCCTGGAACTTCTGACCACTTAAGGAAGTGGAGAGCACACAACAAATATATAACTATCCCTGCAATCTCATCCAATTCTGCCAAGAATTAAAATAAGAAGAATAAGAAGAATAATTTAAAGGTGCATAGTACAAGCAAACAAACAAACCTGCACCTCTCTTTCTGACATTGGGCAGGTGTAATCCCCGCCTAAGGGGCTACCATGCCTGCAATTCCAATTCTGGCCGAGAGAGACCATACTATAGTGCATGTCTGTGTGTGGGGGGGTATTTATTATTTCCCATGATAGTCTATGGGAAGCACAAAACCTCAGTTTTCCAGACCTCAACTCGGGTTCAGTACTGAGTAGAAGCAGACTGACTCCAAATTTAAAGAATAATTTAAATAAATTAATAAATAAATTGGTCCAAGCAGAAGTGGACCATTTTCCAGAAAGCCAAATTGGGGTCCAGGTCAAAGGGGTGTGTGGGGGTGTTGATGCACACTTCTAAATAAACACACACACACACACACACAGTGCATCTTGCCCCCGTTGCTTCAACTGCTACTGGTATTTGCATGTATTTCATAAAAAACTGGTAATTAAATGGAGTAAGAATGGCTTCCACAGAGAATTTTGTTTCATTTATTCAAAGGATGCTTCTCAAAAGAAATTAGAAATTTAATGGGACAGAAGAAATGATCCTGTATTACTTAAACCACTCAGCTCTGTCATCATAATGGCTCCCAGCTGCCTTCTGTACTGTTGCTTGTAAGTTTCAATGTGGAAAAACAAAACAAAAAACCTTTATCATCTTCTCTGGTGCATTTATGATGCATTTATCCCACTAACAAAGGAAGCATGAAATAAGGAAACAACGTGAAAATTGGCCTTTCCTCTCCCCTTTCTTCTGCTACAGAAACAATTCCTCAAAATAAACCAAGCTGATGAGATCAAAAGTGAACTGCAGGAAGAATGTACGTTAAGTACTAGCATTACAGTGATTTGAAACACCTTGATAATGGTTCCAAGGCAAAAGGCAATGTGGGATTAGATTAAAAACCACCTTTATTTATTCATTACCTGTCAAAACTCATATTTCTGCTAACATTTCCTCCTTTTTCAAAAGCACCTTTCCAAAAAAGAAAGAGAGAGAGAGAGAGAGAGAGAGAAGGAAGGAAGGAAGGAAGGAAGGAAGGAAAAAGACCGAGTACCACCTTGGGATGGCCCAAAACAGGGAAATCTGGCTCATTTGAGCTCGACAGAATTCCTGCCCGCTTCTGATCTGATGATCAGAAGCAGGCCCAGTCGAGTTTTGCTTCGCAGACTTCCATTGGTAAAATGGACCACAAGTATTTCTTTTTAACCATGAATGAAATTTGTGCAAACCGGCACCCGAAAAGCACATGGCTTTAACGTGATTTGCACGATTTGCATAAATCATGCTAGATCCAAGTGGTTTTTGGATGCTCATTTGTGCAAAAATGGCCATTTTTTGCAAAAACTGGCACCTGAAAACCATGTGGATCTAGAGTGATTTGTGCAAATCATACAAATTGCATTCAAACCATGTGCTTTCCAGTTTGTGCAAATTCCATTTGCAGATATATATATATATATATATATATGCAAATCATGGTCCATCTTACAGACAGAAGTCTGCAAGCTGGCTTGACTCATGCCGCAGCAAGTCGGCACCAGCACATGGCCAACAAACCGGATTCCAGGGGGCCAAATCAGGAAAGTCCAACAGATTCACCCCCTTATCAGATTCCTCACACATCTCTGACCACCACCCACATTTTGCTAAAACATGCTATGCTTTCAACACATTTACAACTGGGAAATACACATAGAGTCATAGACACCATGGGCAACAGGCATATGTATACACCCTTGACTGCACGTACAATGTAGTATGAAATATAGGCTAGGGATGCGCAAGGATTTAATCTCAGTTCACAAATTATTTGAATTTGCCCTGCTCACAATCCCAAATGTGAATGTGAATGTGAACAGGAGAGCATTTTTCCAGGAAAAAAAGATTGCAAATCCCCCAACTTGCAATTGCATTTGAAAGATGCATCTTTTGAAAAATGTTGTTGTTGTTCGAGAAGTACACATTTTTATATTTTAGTAAATTGCAAGGGAGAGTGTACACTTTTGAAAACTGCACATATTTTCCATTCAAATGGAAAGGGGGGAAAGTTTGCAAATGAGAAAGGCAGCAGCAAGACAAATTAAGCTACAGAGTGGAGTTTGGAGAATCACAGTGAACTCGACCATTGAAACAGAAGTGGGCTTGTCCCAAAGCTTTGCAAGCAGTGAAAAGCTTTGGGACACTGTCGCAATGCACACAAAAGAGAACACAGCAAATTGGCCAACATATTTTGAGACAGGCCTGTGGTTGTCATGGAAGCCATCAAATCCTGAACCAGCCCACACAAGATGGCCTCAGCATGAGTGCTAAAGTCCCCCACGAACATCCATTTTTGGATCTTTAACAGCATCTTTAACACCTCAGTCATCTTTGGTAGGGAGACAGAGACCATGGGGCAGCAAGGTGGGTGGTACACCAATAGAAGCCATGTCCTGTTTTGTGTTTCCAACTTAGGCACTTGAATCCAGCAGACTGCTGGACTGTTGGATCCATGACTAGGGTGATGGGGTTCATGTAGATCAAGGCTCACCTGACAAAATCAGAACCATCCAGAGACACAAGCAACTCTAAACAGATTTGGACATTTGAATTCCATCCTCCAAATGTGGAATGTCACATTTGAAATCTGAATGGCAAAATTTGAAAATGGTGGCAGATTTTGAATATCTAGGAATATCCAGGTCATCTCAAAAGCTGGCCACTTGTGCAAGCTTTTGAACCCACAGGATCAGGCCAGTTCATCACATGGATGTTGGCCCAGAGTCATCAGGTCCAATAATCCCCATCACCCCTACCTCCGTTTGCCCATTTGGTTCACAGTAACATTTCACAATAAAGATATTGTGACCTGGATCCTTCTCTGTCAGTCACGTACATGCCTGTGGCAATGGTAGCTGCCGTTCAGTCGATGGCTGAACCTTGATAATAGAGAACAGACCTAGTTGGACTGACTCCTCAGCTGGCTGGAATTGGATTAACTCCATCAAACGTGTCATCATATTCCGTTCACACAACCGTCTCCCTAAGGTTTGGGCCCTATATTTAATAACATTCTCTCCCCTGCTCCCAAGAGTTTCATTTGCATCAGCAAATAGGTTATCTCCCAAATTTAAATCATTGTTGCTTTATTACTCAGTATAATTTGATACTTGGCTGAAGCTAATGAAAAATTTGCCTCACTTAAAGGCTGGCGCGCAAGGGTGAGATGGCTAGCATTCATCTCCGAAAATTAAGAGGTGTTGAAATGCGTCTTAATTGCACATGATGATTTGTTATACCCCCCCTTTTTTAAGGGAGAAATGCAGAGTGGAGCGGATGAATATTCCTCTGGCAGGCCTGCAATAGCAAAATGAGAGCTGTATTCGACAGGTGTCTCATGCCGTTTAATGTTTTTCAGGCATGTTAAAAATGATAACAGACTTCTTGGAATTATTTTTCATCATAATAAAATCTGGAGCTGGTCCGAGAGGCAATGACAAAGCGTCAGTGTGAACCCAGGTGCATGGCTCTCTTCCACTGGCTGAGATGATCTCAAGAACTACTTTAGGTCTACCCCTCCATGGGAGTGTTGATTTTTTCCCCCTTTCCCCTTTGTGCTATGTTACAAGCTGCTTTTGCAACACGTCCCCCTCTCAAAACCAGATTGCCACATGACGTAGGGCAGGGGGTCCCCTGACCATTTTGGACCGGCTGGCGGGCACATTTGGAATTCTGATAATGGCTGCTAATAATCACAAAGTGGCTGTCGTGGCGACCAGCAGGGCCTGCCCATTTGTAAGATGGCTGCCGTGATGGACACGGCCAGTCGCAAAATACTCATTTCCCAAAAGGCCAAACTGTGAGACTAAAAGAAAAGTAACGTGCCTAAGAACCTAGGTACAAGGCAGGGGTGGGGTCTGAGCTTTAAAATGTAAAACTGCACCTCTGAACCCAAATAAAAGTGGTTCTGGTGGGCAGCCCTTTGCTTTTCAGAATGCTACCCGGCCAGCTAAAAAAAAAACCCAATTAAAACAAACTTAAGAGAGCAAAATAAGTAGCAGGAGGAGTGGGGAGGCTGGCATGCACCACAGGTGGTGTCTGTGGGTGCCCACAGGCACCACATCCCCCCCCCCGATGTAGAGGTCTATTTTTTTTTTAATGGACCAGCCTGAAGTCCTTCAGGCCTCAAATCAAGGCTCCCCAGCAGTCAGCCTCCAGCACTTTTCTTCCTGCGCAAACCAAAGCTCTGTTCCTGCTTCAAGCCTGAGAGATTTCTGTGCCTCAAGGGCGGTAGTGTCAGTCTCACTGAGTATTCTGTCAGCTGACCCCCAAGGACCAATCCCTGCCCACCAGGCCCTATAGAGCCATCATAGCCTCAGTGCTTGCTCTCCAGTCTCATAAGAACATCAAAAGAGTCCTGCTGGATTTTATTTCTTTTTATTTTATGTATTATTACATTTATATCCCACTTTTTTTCCTCTTGCAAGGAGCCTGAGGTGGCGTACATGATCCCCCTCCTCTCTGTTTTATCCTCACAACAACCCTGTAAAGTCAGTTAGGCTGAGAGTCAGTGACCTGCCCAAAGTCACCCAATAAGATTCATGGACAAGTGGGGGCTAGAACCTGGATTTCCTGAGTCCCAGTCCAAGACTCTAACCATTACACCACACCATCTGTCAGTGTCGAGAAGACTAAAAGTCCATCTAGTCCACCATCCAGCTTCTCACAGTGGACAACCAGGTGCCTCCAGGAAGGCCATAAGCAGGGCATGAAAGGATCTGCTCTCCCCTGCTGTTGCCCTCCAACACACACACAGCTGGTACTGACAGATATACTGCCTCTAAATGTGGAGGTTCCATAAAGCCATTGTGAACCATAGGCAGAGAGGAAGAACTTCCTAGCTGAGCTCCCTCTCTGTGATTAGGATGCTGAACTCCAGCCGCAAAATAGGTTAATTTAATTTAATGTATGTATTTTGAATATTCACAGCCCCTTGAGGAAGGCCTTGAAAAATACACAGGCCGAAACGCGTCGGGCTCCTTTAATAAAGATTTTTGCATCCTGAGAACCCAGTTCTCTCCTTTTTTTCGTTAGATAATGCGGGCCAAAGTAGCTGTGTGCACTTCAAACCTTGGACCTTACAGTTGGGGATAAGAAGATAAGCCAAAGGTGATGCAGAAAAGGTGGATATTGAGGATGGATCTGAAGGAAGTGAAAGAGGTGGTCCCTACATACATGTGTAGTGGCTGGAGTGACTAGAGATCAAACCCACAGAGAACCCCTCCTAGTCATCTGATGAGAGAGTTGGGGCCACTACAAATTGTTTCTTCCATAATGAAAGACCGCCGTCCGTGATGGTGATATATTCAAGGTCTAAGTTGCAGCTTTTAATTTACATGGATGGATGAAGCCGTGTTGGTGCTGAAAGATTAATAATAAAAATAGGGCTGCTCATCAGTTAATGAGTTTTATCTAATTAATCATCTACCATTCACCACAGTGCTAGCTTGAAATACTCCCTCAAATTTCACCCCGTTCACAGGGGGGGGGGGTATTTTCTGTGAGTGTTTGCATGATTTACAGTATTTTTCCATGTATAAGACTATACTTTTTCCAAAAATTGTTAGACTAAAAATTGAGGGTCGTCTTATACACGGAAGTAAGCCGAGGAGAGAACTGTGCGGTTGCGAAACTGCCCAGTGGGGGGGGGCGTCTTATACATGGGGGCGTCTTATACACGGAAAAATGCGGTAAGTGGAGGGGAATTACTGGGACTTCTTTACTCTCATCATCTGGCTGCTGCCAACTTCTTTGCCCTCCCACTAGAATGTCCTTCAGAACAGAACATTTTGCGTGAAAAGATGGCTGCTGACTCCTGATCAGAGTAAATTTCACCCACACATACCCCACAAATATTGCAACCCACTACCTATGAAATGCAAAAAAAGGGGAAGTGGTTTTGCCCCAGAATATCCCACCCCAAATTCGGGCCATTTTTTAAAATTATTATTTTTTACTGTTAGAATGTTCAGCCCGGGCTTAAATTTAAACCATTTGCTTATTACCAAAAACCTCAACAGAAATAACGGTATGCAATTCCAAAGGAAGTGCAAGAACCACTCCTTATTAGAAAGGGAGCTCAGCTATAGATCCCTTCCACTCATTCCCTCTTATAATAATACACTGGTTCTGGAGCCTTAGAGCCACTCCACCTAATTCCCTGAAGTTTGACTTAACTTGTTCTAGCATGGTATCATGCAGTGACTTTGTTTTGGCTCTCTCTCAAGATGGAACCTGGCTGGCAGGGTGACCCCAATTAAATGTTTCATGAGCCTCTGAACCTTTCCCTCAAATTATTCCTCTCAGCAAAGTGTTTATAGATTTGATTATCTAATTACACAAGAAGGTCTTGGCAATGCAAATGTTAATGAGAAATATTAAATCAATTTGAAGCTATATTAGCATTAAATAGGGACCTCTCTATCTTCTCTCCCTCTCTCCCTCTCTCCCTCTCTCTCTCTCTCTCTCACTCTCACTCTCACTCTCTCTCTCTCTCTTTCTCCCCCCACTCCCCCTACAGACATGCACACACTAGTTAGGGGAATAAAGTGGCCTCAACTAGCAGTCTTCAACCTGCCCCACCTTTGACCCCATTCTGCCGCAACCCACTTCTGATTAAGGAATAACTTGTCTACAACGTCATGCCAAAAAGTGGAACTTAAGTTGGTAGCATCTATGAAGTTTGTTGGACTGAGGTGGACTCAGGGGTATGGCTACAGATGGGCCATCCTGACAGTTTTGCTTTCTCCCACATTTGTTTGTTCACTTTTAATCTCAAATTCCTTCTTCCCCAAATATGAAGATCTTTGTGAATTTTGGTATATTCTTATCCAAACTGAACTGAAACAGAATTGTCACCCATCCCTCATTGTGGCCTTGCAGAATCCATAGCTCATAGGCTTTTCTGCTTCTAGAGTACTTGGTCATCTGACCATATAATGTTTCACTGGTTTGTTGTAACTGGCAGCTTCTGTGCACCCTCCTAAGGGAGCTTGCCCATGAGGGAGAAGCATGTGGCCTCCCACTTAACTAAAAATAAATAAACAGAACGCTAATAAGCTGGAGCAAAGTTGTCATTAAAGGCGTCCTCCTCCCCTCATACAAAAGATGTGGGTGGATGTGAGAGAAGGAGTCATGTCAAATGACACACTAATTATGCCACAACTGACAAAATCCAGTGGGCCTTAATAGCTCCTTCTGCTCCTGGCATAATCATTTAAACATCTCCTGGTTTCTGTTGCTGTTCTTCTAGTTAAATGGTCGATTAACCCCAGGAGCGATATTGCGCAGGAGCCTCTCTTTGTTCTCATTTCTGTTCCTCTCTCTTTGCCATGGAAAGACTCCTTGTTGTTTCATTAGCTCACAATAATAACAACAATGAGATTCTTCTCTCCCTGTCTCCTAGCTGCTGAGTAGCAATGAAATCTCACCAGTTCCTGCTCATCTCCCAGCATTGTGCCAGTAGACAGAAGTTAATGTTTGCTGCTGTCAGGGAAACTGAAACAAGCATTTCTGCTCATGTGAAGAACCTCAAGCATCCTGTGATGAGGCAGGTCAGTTGCACTGCTGGACCCCCAGTTTTGGTGCAACAATATATCTTCTCCCGGGGGCTGTCATGCCCCCATTGGGATGTCACACAGTGCTGCGGCTGCAACTCAGCCAAAATGCACAGGTTCTAGCCACCCCACCTTGCGCTCTAGAAATTGTGTGGAGGTGGAGCCAGCTGTTGAAGGCTGGGAAGGGTGAGACTTCTAGCACTAAGTAGTGGGACTCCTCTCCTACAGATCTGTGAGGAATCTCTCTCTGTGTGTATGTGTGTGTGTGTGTGTGTGTGTGTGAAAATCCAATGGATTTTCCTGACTCAGTCCTCCAGATTCCATTCTGTTTCCCACATGCTGGTGCCAACTTGATCTGATGCAAGTGGAGCCAGCATGCAGAGTTCCGCTTTTAAAACAGGCCACAATTTGTGCAAGTTGTGTTGTTGTTGTTTTTATAAAGATCAGGAAATTAGCACAAATTGTGGAGCCCTAAATCTGTGCAAATGGTGCAGCCTGAAATTTGCACAAATCTCAAAGTTATGCAAAGTCAAGCCTTTCATGGGGCCAACCTGACTCCATAGGGCTGCCTCACCACCAGGACCTCGTTGCTGAGACAAAAAAAAAAAATCACCAGCAGTATAATCATAAACAAGTGAACGCAATAAACAGTATCTGTCAGAATAAATACATTGCTGAAAGAAATTGGATATTACATGCATAATATTGATGGAAAGAACGGGGCGGGTGGGGAGACTCAAAAACTATGAGTCCATTTGTACAAATCATGGGAGCTGAAAAACAGTAACTGAAAATAATAATTATAAATGTGTCTATTTGATGTGCCCAAATCACTTAACTGTAGTAGAAAACCATAGTGCCGATGCCGAACTAGACAAAATTGACAATGACAAGTTCTTTGTGAAGTCGGGAATATGGCAAGCTAACAACAAAGTTGCGAGAGGATGAAACTGACAAAGATATTTACAACGGCAATATGCTGCGCCTGGGGTTACATAACAGACTGAATGCAATAAAATATTAAAAGCAGTGTGAACCCATTTATGCAAATTTTAGAGATTCAGACCCCATTTGCGCAAAATACCGATTTGCGCAAACCACCATTTGCACAAATGGTGCTACAAATACACAGATGTCAGTTCTCAATGTGTGCAACTGTTTTGCACACATTTCTGGAGGGGAAAACACACAAAAAAATCCAGTATGGTCCATTTCCGATTGCTGGATTGGAAACGCTACGGAAGTCTGTTGTGCTCAAACAAAACTGATTTCCCAGTGTCGCACATCCCGATTCTCCTAACATAACAGCATACTTTCATTCATTCCAGAGGAGAAATGTGGAGAAAACTCAAAGGGCCAAGACGTGTTGGTCAGTCCACACATTCGTAGAGAACCAGGGGCAGAGCCCTGTGCTCTAATCCTTCCCTAGCAGGTACTCATGAGGCAAGGTAATTTCATCACCAGGGAAAGCTCCAAGTGAGCAACTTGCTCCAGCAAAGGCTGGAGTGGGCAGAGAGGTATTGTGAGTCTCCCCATACAGTCTACCCCTCCCAAGCTCCACCCCCTGCCTCAAGGATGTGAATCCTTAAAGGGTTAACCCCATGGCCTGACGGTGACTGTTTCTCCCACTTCCTGTGGATTCTCTCCTGGCAAATTCCATGTGCCATTGGGCAGGTGTGGTGGAGCAGGAAGTACTTGACTTCTCAGGTGAATCAGACCCAGGGGAAGGTGTATGTGATGATCCTGACTCACATTCTCCAGGATCCTGGCCAATGGCCTAAACTTTGGTGTCAGGAACTCAACCCAGCTCCTCAGCAGCCCTGTACTTGGTGGGCTCATCCTCTTCTGATACAGAGCTCAAGGCTTGGACCATGGTACTATATGCAGATAAAGGGGTGGAGCAATGCAGATAAGGGCTGGCACAGTTCCTAGTGTCTTCCACTGAGTTATTTGAGACAAATGGGATGCAATCATGGACACAGTTGAGGTGGGATAAAGACCTGATCCTCACCACAGACCCTGGTGTCAGGAACAGGGAAAAAGCAGAGGCACAATACGTGCAGAGACACCCAGAATTTCCTGCAATGCATGCTCTCTTACTATCCATCATAATGATGGGTCTTTTAGTAGTGACCATAACAATGGGCATTCAGTGAAAATTATAAGGGAATGACCTCAGTCTATACAGCTGTTGCATAGCCGTTGCAAGATCTAGCCAACCTATTGTAGCCTTGATTAAGATGCCCAAGGGGAGGGGGGACCCATTGCCACATGCCATGGTTACAGCAGCCATGATAAAAAACACACACAAAGAAGTGAACAAAAAAGAGTGAACAAAAATCTGACTTTGAAAACAACAGACCTCCTGCTATTGAATTTCTTTCTGATCCTTGGGTGATTAATCATGAGTCTTTACCCTTGAGGATGTCCACGCAAAGGAGGAGCTATCTGCATCTCTTCTGAATAATTTACCCTTCCCTTCCATTCCATTGAAAGAATTGAAACCACACAAGATATGAGCCAGCCCTTCGCCGGACTCCTGCTGGTGATGTGGGAAAGTGGGAAACTAGTTATTTTCAGCAAAACTTTCACAATGCCCTTTAATTGGAAGGATCTCTCCTATTCTTCATGCTGTGGGCATAGTTGTTGTTGTTGTTGTTGTTGTTTTTAAAAAACAAGGACAAAAGGAACTGCTGTGTTCTGCTCCAACTGACCCAGTATTGGCCTGCTTCAGCTTGGCTAAATGCTCACAGAGTTCTGACTCAAGTTCTACAGGACCACGGAGAGTTCCTCTGAGCAGTCAAGTAGGCTCGACGACCTCCAAATCTGAAGATGAACTTAAGTCCTTAATGGTCACTTTCTCTCATGAACCTATATTCTCCTGTGAAAATGCCACCCTACGAGGTGTGGAATTGGGGCAGCATTTTCAGCAACTGGAGTGGGTGGAGAGAAATCCTTAGCTGTGAGAGAGGTTTTTTTAAGTTGTGTTCCTTCTCTAAGCTTGCACCTCTGCCATCACTTTCAGCAGTGAAGCTGCAATCAGTATCAGAGGCATTATTCCTGTGTACACCCGTTGCTGGGGAACGTGGGCAGGAGGATGCCGTTGTACTCAAATCCTGCTTGTGGGTTTCTGTGTGGGCAGCTGGTTGGCCACTGAGTGGACAGAATGTTGGATTAGATGGACCCTTGGCCTGATCCAGCAGGGCTCTTCTTCTGTTGCTATGTTCGTAATCAACATCTCCGCCAGCTGCCATTCTCTTCTATGCCTCACTCAGCATGAATAACACAATGACAACAGGACACAGCATGGATTGCTTGTGGCGGGGGGGGAGTTGGTGGTCCCCAGACCAGTGTGGGGAAGGCTCGGGCAGGCAGGGATCCTTGGCATGGGGGAATGGCCGTAGCTCAGTGGCACAGCACCCGCTTTGCAGGCAGAAGGTCCTGGGTTCAGTCCCTGTCACCCTGTGAATATGGTGTTGTGTCATTCCCTGGGCATTGCACGAGGAAGAAAAGATGGCCACAGGCCACCGACACAGGCAATGCCCCGAGAACTACGCAATTTCATCACAGAGGAGGTCTGATGCCCCATTTCCATTGCACACAGGAGCTGTGCTGCTGTTGGGCCCTCAGACGAGCTGCGGCAGTCCTCTCGAAAGGAGAAAAAAGAGGGGAAGTCTACAAGCCCCCTCATTGTAAGTACATTCTCACCACCACCACTGAATGTCCTGGAATTTCCCATCCCAATCTTTATTGGAAATAAGTTTGATTAAGTGGGGGGGCGGACTTTGCCCAGCCCTAGTGTAAAGTAAGGACAGAAATATATATATGTCAGTTTTGGTTTCTCTCATTTTCTCATGTTTCCAATCCTAAATTCAGTTCATCTCATACTTTGAGAATGTCTCTCATCTTAAGTTTGGTTCACCCCAAAATCTGAGGGTGTTTTTTTTTTAAAGGTTGCATGAGAATTCATAACCATTTTTGTGCACATGTCTCATAATACATGCAGTTTTGCCTAACATACACATATTTCAAGCAGTTTTCCTAATAATATTATAATGCATTTTAAATGTTATCATCAGTTCCCCCAATATACACATTATTATTTGCATGGTTTGGCAGAAGAGCTCTATTGCAAAATTTGGAGAAGTGCACATTTCAAATGAGAACTGAGTTTTGATTTGTACAGTGAACCAAAACTCAGTTGCAGAACCAAAACTCAGTGAAACAAAACTCAGCTGCACCAAAGGTGCAGAATTAGCTAAGTTTGCATTAGAATATGAACTTAACAATCAGCTTCCTAATTTCCTGCATATCTCCCCCTCCCTATGATCTGAAGTGTAGCAGGGTATTTACATGAGTCAGAGGAGCCTTCTCTGTAGTGTGGTGCTCACATGGTGGAACTCCCTCCTGGGTGAGATTTACTTGGCTCCCTCTCCTTCATGGTTTAGACAGCAAACAAGACCTTGTTATATTTCAGAGGGCTTTGGGGATGGTTTATTGTCCCTATGACCTAATTTGTAGCTCTGTGTTGTTGCATTGCTGATACTTTGGTGTTATATTTGCTATGCTTCCAAGCCTGGAAATACAAGTGGCCATGACATCATTAGCTAGTACTCCATACTTGATTGTACCTCCTCACTGTCAGCTCTGGGGCATGAGTGGCAAGGGTCCTCGGCTGGAATGCTGGGACCAGGGGTGATGGAGGTGGAGGCAGGGCAGAGCCAAAGCAGAGTCCAGAGCAAGCAATGTTCAAACACGTACATGGTGGGGCAGGGCCAGAGGTGTGAGTGAAGTCCAAGAACAAGCAGAGGTTCAGACACATACCAGGCAAGGTGGGGCCAGAGGCGAGAAGTGTAGGTCAGGTGCAGGGGCGGGGCGGGGTGGGGCGGGGCGGGGCTTGGATCAGAGTTGGTCACCAGAGTCAGGAACCAACTGCAGACACCACAATAACTCATGTTGTTGTGGCAAAGGCTTGAGGGTAGAGGAAGCCCTCATGTAGGGTTTGCTGTAGCTCCCAGCTGGTCTGCATTAGAAAGCCTGGGAGCACCTGGAGGTCTGGGGCTGAACCCTGCGAGTACCGCAGTGTAGGTCAGGCTGCTTTCTGAAAAGCGGCCACCAGATGGAGCTGCAACACTGCCCAGTCTAGCAGATCCTGACACTCACTGGCACCTGAACCTTTCTGCATTCCCAGAGTGGTGTTGGAACACAGCAGCCACATTTCTCCCCACAATGTGTAAGAGCTCCCTGAGACTCTGAAAGATATATCCATGCACCATAGACATGGAAGATACCAGAAACTGAAGAGGCACTTATAATGAAGGCCGTGGCTGTGGGAATACTGGAATTGAACAGCTTGGAAACAACAGATGGGATTGGAAACAGTGAAATGGCTGCCAGCTATAGCGGCAAACAAAGGATTTATGCTGCTTGTTTTGAGCTTCTGATGCTGCAAATGCTGTGGCTTTAACAACACACACACACACACAAGCAGACGGAACAGAAGAAGGCCAATGGTTTCTAAGAAGGATGGGTAGGAGACAGCAATTCTTTGAATGCATATGCCAATTCATATGCTATTATTCCTCAAGGAAATGGAGAATATGTCATTGGGGACAGCTATGTCAATGAAGATCTGTCCTTGATGGGATACTGGAAAAGGATTATATTATAATCTCTTTAACCCAATGGAAAGAACTCCCATTGGCTATCTTCAGAGCTGTTGGACCAGTACTCCACTTGTCCAAGGCACTAGCCATTTAGGGATCTCTGTGCGGTCATGTGACATGATACGCGCGCACACACACACACACACCGCTCACCACCACCACCACCACCACCCCACAGCCATGCACACATGTACCAGCCTTTTTTGCTGGCTTTGGTGGAAGATTTATTACGCTTTGGGGATGAGCCAAAAATGGAACACACCAGTTTAAAGAAGACAGTCCAATGTCCACATCACTTCTGAGTCTGACGGAGGTATAAAACAATATTAGGGTTATGTCAAATTTTCAGGCATAGCCTGATCTTCATAACAAAACTTGTGCCCTCAAGAAAGTAAACATTTCTGTCCAACTGGTAATTATTGATGTTTGGTTTAAAACTGTTATTCCCAAAGACCAGCATTCCAGATTGCTCTATGGCTACACTCCAACATAGAACCAAGCACATTTCAGTCCAGTATAGTGTGGGGGGAAAACAACTAGTGTTGCATGAGAAATACAATAATGAAGGTTGCCATGAGATCCAAAGCACGCATCCATAGTAGTGAGGCACCTCCTCTGAGGGCATGGGAAATATGAAGCTACCTTGCACAAGAGATGTGTAAATCAGCAAAACCCAACTTTGACAAAGTTCTCCGAATTCCATCTTGAAGCTTGTTCCAACTCAACTCCTTATCACATTGCGAGGGTTTTGTTTGTTTGTTTTTCATGGAAATCTATGTATTTTTGTGCATATTTTTTCCCCAAATCGTGCACATCTTCAACATCTTCTTCCATTGATTAAAGCATACATGTGCATATTTTTCAAAAGTATGCATTTTTCCATCCACATTTTTCAAATGTATGCATGCTGTCAAACACATTTTTGGGAGTCCGTGAATCATATTGCGAAATCAGAAATGTACAGATTTCAACCGCAGATTGCGTCTGTCATGGGCCCAACACCCTTCAAGCTCACACTCTGGCATTCTGACACAGGACACACCAAATCAGCGATACTCTTTTATTGCAGCAAATCCCATAGTAAATGCTTAATGGTTACAGTCTTCAGAAATCATATACCTGGGTGACAATTAGCTATAGGCCCCGTAAGTAATTCCACAACACTCCAAAGCTAACAACTATAACCATGTCCGAGATCCAGACAACTCAGTTTCCCTGTTGTAATCTCTGCTGCTCAGAATACAGGGCAAGGAGTTGAATGATTCCTGAACCTTCCCAGGCAGTGAAAGACAAGGGTTCTAGAAAAAGACCTAAAGAAAACCACACATGCAGAGAGATTTAGTCCAGTCTGGGAATCTTAGTTGGAACCTCTGCATTACATGAGTCCAGGGCTATCACACCCAGGAGTCAAAACAGGTTCACGAGTAAGTCCAGAGTCATCTCACACATGCAGAGACTTCAACAGTGTCTGTGTCCATGTTCAATACGGAAGGTGCAAACTGGATAAATCCTGATAAAAAATGAACTGAAATAGATTTCTCAAACATCCTTACTTTGTATCAAGTCAGACCACTGGTCCATCTAGACTAGTATTGTCTATTCTGAGTGGCAGCCTCTCTCTAGGGTCTCAGGCAGAGAGAGATGCTTTTCCAAGCCTGGCATACCCAAGATCCCTTTAACTGGAGACTGAAGTTGGGACTTGGGAGTCCTAGTGATGGGCAATGAGCTATGTTCGAGCTCTCCAAGATTCCCAGAACATCAGCTCAGCTCACTGCTCTTCTCTCCACAATTTGCACTTTCATTTCTGCTTGCTGTTGGTTTTGCGCAAACAGGAAAATTGCACAAAATGAACAGCTATCGAAATGGAAGTAACACAAAAATATCCCCCAATTTCCACAAATTTCCAACTGATGTATATTAGCACATGTGTACATTAGCACTAATGTGCTAATCTACATTAGTGCAAGTGCAAGTTAGTGAAAATCACCCCCAAGTGAACCCCCCCCACACACACAAGTCCATGAAAGCCAGCTCAGAAAAACACTACATGGGCAATTTGAATTTATTTATTAATTTGTGCAAAATTGAATGGGAAGATGTGCGTAAATTGGACACAAGCACATGTTAGAGCACAGAAATGAAATTTTCCTTTATTTATTTATTTATATATGTATTTATTTATTTATTCTATTTATACCCCACCTTTTTTCCTTCAAGGAACCCAAGGTGGCTTACATAATCCCCCTCCTCCTCTCCATTAACAACCCTGTGAGGTAGGTGAGGCTGAGTGTCAGTGACTGGCCCAAAGTCACCCAGTGAGTTTTATGACCAAGCGGGGACTAGAACCCGGATCTCCCGAGTCCCAGTCCAATACTCTAACCTCTACGCCACACTCTGAGTGGAATGGATGGGCTCTCTACCTTTGAGTTTTGGCTTCTCCAGTAATTCTGAGACTTTCTTGCATCAGGTGCAGCTGAATAATTCTATCACCCCTGATGGAGAGGCACAGCAGAATTATCCAGCCTGGGGGGTCTCTTCCCATTATCACAGCTCTGTACTCATGTCTTTCCAATTGGGAGGTGCCCCTAGAATAGCAAGCTGGTCAAAAAACAAAGGAATGTCAGCTCCTCTTCAGAGAGGTCATGTGGACTCCCTTCTGGTTCCACGTATGTTCAGGAGAAACAATAAAGGGTGCATCCCTTTTTAATTCAGCCACTGGAAAGTTGAGTTAAGCACATGCTCAACCATCTCTCACTGAAACTGTTGGGACCTAAAAGTGCTTGACATGCATGGGCTTGTTCCCTTGGTGCGCAATCCCCACTTCCCCAAAGCTTACACCAAACACATTGCGACCTGATTCGAGAGGATGATGATGAGGACCTGTGTCTTCCTTCGAAAAAGTTGCCTCTTTAACATGGATGAATTGGCTGCTCCCTACCTCTCTCTCTCTCCCACCACCCCCGCTCTTTAAATAAGCAAATCTCTGAGGATGCCAAAGTGTCTAACCACTTGCATTATTAATTACGTGCTAAAAAGCTCTCCCCTGTCCTCCACACACCCCCACATGCGCACAAATGCTCCACCCTTCCCTCTCTCTGTCTCTCTGCCTTGCCAAATAGGTTGCTCAATCATTTTAACTTTATCCTGAAATTATCAGGAGCATTTCTAATGCTGCAGCTGACTACAAATGGAGGCAAGTTGCCCATGGCGATGTCAGATGGGATTCCATCACACTGAAGGCCCTGGTGTTAATGTGGTCTGACAGTTGCTTCCATTACAGATTCCCCCCCCTCCCCTTTCTCTCTGGTCTACAGGCATGTGGTGCGAGGGAAGCAGACAGTCCACAGCATTGTGTGCAGTCAACGTAGCAGCATTGGTCAGCGCACTTGTGATTGCTGGGCCTTCTATGTATATGCATCGCACAGCACAGTACTGCAAAACTCCCCAGTCATTCCCTGTGCCTCTGAGGTCATTGCTGGAACACATATAGAAACTGGTTCAATAATAGTCATTCCGTCTGCCCACCAAGCGATCTTGGGCACTGTATTTCTGCAACAGTGTCTCATAGAATTCTCTGCACCCTGCAGACTACATTTCCCAGGGTTCTTTGTGGGGGAATGACTGTGCTATAGCTACAAAAACAACAACATCTATATAAGTTTGTAATGTAGGTTTCTGGGAGAATCTAAAGTGGCAAATGTAGGTTCTGGGATTAACATTTGCACGGGGAAAGGTTCTGATACAGTTCTTGATATTTTTGCCCCATTCATATTCATTTGCACTGGACTGTATATTTACAATTTTACATTCTTTATTACATCTATGTTCTATGAAATGGACAGTAAAGAAGAGTTATACTTCAAAGCCCCAATCCAGTATAAAGTTAGTTGCACTCAAGCGCCATTGAATTGCATGGGCTACTTAAGCTACTGGTGCCTAATTTGTCCTCTTCATTTCAATGGAACTTTCAGTAAGTATGGCATACTTTCTCTGGATCAGGGCCTCTGAAAATAAATAAAATCCAAACAAACAAATACTTACTGCTGGGATTTTTTCTTTAAAAAACAAAAAAAGCATTTCATTTTAATCTGACATTTTTATGTATCGAGTAAAAAGCTTTTGACTGCTTTTCATTGAAAAGACACTTCTGGTGCCTTAATGCTACCTTTTCCCTGAGCTCAAGGATAACTCAGAGGGGGGGTGAAGAATTTAACCCAGAATAACAGCTTAGTTAAAGGCAGAAAACCCCCCACAATTTTCCTCCAATAATCTTTGCAGCACAATGAGTAATTTTGTACCCTGGCTTCTAAATTGTTGACTTTATTGTGCCTTGCATGGTCCACTGATCATAGCAATTACAGCACATTGCAGAATTAGCTGGAAGGAGGTTTGTGGCTCAGTTTGGAGAGACACAATGGCATGAGCAAAAAGTAAAATGTTACTTTTTATGGGTTCCCAAAGAGTGCAACCTTCCTAGTCCTAACAGTACATTCCTTAATTGACATCATGCCCTGGATGCAACCATGTGGAGCTGAGAAAACCAACATGCTTTGCTTAGAACTGTAGACATTTGCCAGGGCAATATGGGATGAGGACAGTGTAGCTGAACCAGGGGACAAAAGGAAAGCTAAAGTAGAATAGGTAAACAGACCAGGTAAGATTTGGAATAGGTATAGATTAGAGTTAGGGCAGAGAAAGGCAAAGAAGACAGCAAAAAGCGCATAAGAGCAATCCTAGTGGATCAGATTGAAGAACTATCTGGTTTCAACACTGGCCAAAGAGATGCCTCTTGGGACATGAGGCCAATAGCCACCTGTTGCTGGTAAATGCTGGCATACTGCCTCGGGGCATGGAGGCTCGATCTTACAGCCCCTGAAAGGTCCGTCCTCCATAGATGTGACTCCCTTAGGGCTGTTCCAAGTTCTATTTCCCATTTTTGCTGGACCTCCATCTTCCAACCGAGGTGCGTTGAGAATTTCTGTGACATTCACAGGGTTTCTTTTTTTTAAAAAAAAATATTTAAATTTTTATCAAACAATAAAAACATACAACTAATACAGTGCTCCCATCACCATGGGACCAAGAAATACTTATTATCTCTATAATCTATTTTTATCCTAAATTCCAGAAATACATTAAATCTTGACATGGTTCACTCCCCTTTCCCTCTACTAAAACATAATCTAAAAATAATCCCCCTTCACAGAGTTTCTGCAAAGGTCCCAGGTGTGGGTGTGGGGGGATGGTACTTCCAATTCCATGCGGTGGACAAGTGGCCTCCATGTTTTCTTTTTCTTTTATTACATTACGCAAGGGGGAGCCACTGCACTCAGCAGCTGGCTGGGTGTCATGTTTGCGATCTCCTTAAAAATGGAGCATGGAACATTGTTTTGTTTGAAATGGTATGATTCCCAGCCATCTTTCCCTCGACCTATACAGTGGCACTGGGAATCATGCTATGACATCATGTAACAACATTCTCAGCACCATTTTTAACCTTGATAATTTTTGATCTGCTGCTCTACCAAAACAATGAAAGGCATACCTCTTCAGCAACAATGTACATCAGTAGTTTTTACCAAAATTTGTTACGGATTTTATTTTATTTTATTGTAAAAAAACAAACACAACAACAAACACAATGAATACATATAATAACAAACAATAACAAACAAAACATAAGTGGGCTTCTCCACAACAAAACTTAAGCAAAAAAAAAGACTATCCCTTACTCTATAATTACAAAGAAATCAGACTTTTCCCCTCCATTAATCCAAATTTGTGTTCTAACTCATCAAACCCACCAATAAGCAAATCATTATTTTCTAAACTCTGAAAGAAGTCTATTCAAGGTTTCCACTCGGCTATAAACCAAGATGTTGACTTAATCTCTAATTAAAGACGTAAGTTTAGCCATCTCCGCCAACTTCACCATCTTCACCATCCATTCTTGTACTGATGGTATAGTTGGACATTTCCATTTTTGCTCATAATCTCGCTGTCGTTATCATATATAAAAGCAAAGTTCCATAGGTTCTTTCCAGCTGATTGTCCATTATTCCCAAGAGGAACAACTCTGGTTTCAATTGTAAATCAGTCCGTAGGATTTTCTGAATTATTAAGTGGATTCATTTTTAAAGAGAAATGTAACACAACAGGCAGTCAGCCCACCCCCACCCCCAGTGTATTCTCACAACCAGCCTGTGAGGTAGGTTAGACTGGAGAAAATGACTGGCCCAAAGTCCCCCAGTCAGTTTCATGGCTGAGTGAGGGATTTGAACCTGGGTCTCCACAGTCCTAAACCACTAGGAGTGCAATCCTATGCATGTTTAGACAGGAAAAAAGGCCTACAATTCCTTTTACTGGGCTGCATACTGGGAGTTGCAGGCCTTTTTTCTGTCTAAACTTGCATAGGATTGAGCCTTAACACCATTTTAAGAAGAAAAAAAATGTAGCTTTTCATCTTCTTCACTAAATGAAACAAAGTAAAATAAAATGAACATGGCTACTACTCATAATGGCTATATATCAGTGGCTTGGGGAACATGAGCAGGAGGTGCTGTTGCTCTCCTGTCCTCCTCCTGGGCATCCCATTGTGGTTGGCCCCTTTAGGAACAGAATGCTGGACTAGGGAGGCCCTGGATCTGATTTGGCATGCTCTTACGTTCAGATACATTAAAAAATTACTAAAACACATCTTGGGGGGGGGGGAGTGTCCTTGTTAAAAATATATATGTATTAATGTTTATCCTTGGAGTTCATAAATATGTCTGAATTGGCAAGATGTAGAACAAGAAATCAAAGGAGGTGCTGATGGGGTTCCTTGTGATTTTTTAAATGATGCTAATAAGGTCCTAAGAAGCATTTGGAAAAGTGGAAGCATCTCTCTCTCTCTCTCTCTCTCTCTCTTTTGAAGAAACACTTTTAAAAGGCTTTTCCCATCTCAGTTTTGAGAGTTCCCCACCCTCTGCAGGGATCCAAGTGTTCACAGTGTCTCTTTAGAGAAAGCCACTGGCAAATGAAGAGAGTGCTAGAGAGAAATGCAAGGCACGTTTCAAATCTAGCAAGCCAGCCGCAAGTAAGGTGGCCCTCTGTATTGCTGTTCAGCCGATGGCTGTCTGACTGCAGCCAAGCTGGGATTGTTAGTTGTGTTGTAAGGCCTACTTTTTTCCCCATAAAACTATTGACTGAATTCCAGTTTCTGCGGGTGTGTGGGGTGTTGCTCAGATTTGCATTGCATTTGATTATTGTTTCTACTGTTGGCTTCGTTTGTAAATGTATTTCTTAAATTGATTTTGAAGTAAACTGCTTCAGACATTTAGAAAAGCGGTGCAAAAATGTTTAAACAAAATAAATTAATTAAATGCAGTCTCCACTTGATGCTGCACGCATCATCAACAGATGGACCTCTGTGTTTGGACATCCTTAATTCCTGTCTCTGCTGGCCACTCGCTGGTCATGATTCTTATCCACCTTCCCACTAGGTGGCAGTGCATCAACACATATATCTCCCTGAAGGTGTGTGCTCATTTAAAACTACTGACTATACATCCTTAATTAGAAACAGCAGGAAAGGAAGATTTCCATGGGCTAATAAACATATTGCTTGTTTGGGTGTCTATGTTCCACCTTTGTTGTATTAGCACTAGGTGGGAAGCCAACTGTCATTAGGGGGGTTGACACGCTGTCTCCGTGGACCCTGGTATAACTTGGCCAACCAACTGAAGCTGTTGCAAATGTTCTCTTCATTATTCCTGGAGCATGAAATAGACTTACACTTGGAGACTGAATGAACCTTCCTATAATCTGTTCAGAAATGGGTATTCCCATGTAGCTTGATATTAATCAAAACTGGCTGGATCTATCACAGACTGCAGGGTTCCTCAGCCACATGGTGGCTCTTTCTTGGTCTAGGATGGTCTCCCAGAAGACCCTTAGCTGAGAGATGGGGCTCTGTCTAGTCATTGACCAGACAAGACAGAGGTGCTCCTGGTTAGTTGAAAGGCAGATCAGGGAATAGGGACTCAAACTGTATTGGATGTGGTTACACTCCCTCCAAAAACTCAGACTCAGCCCTGAACCTGGATACCTAGGTTTTGGTGGTAGCCAGGAGTTGCACAGCTGAGGACAGTGCTTCAACTTTGCCCATCCTTAGAGATGTCTGATCTGGCCACAGTCACTCATGCCTTGGTTAAATCCCATTTGGACTACAGGGATGGGGACTCAGACTCCAGGACTCGACTCGTGAGTCAGACTGAGTCCCCCCCCTGACTCGAGTCCCACTCGAGTCCCAATATTTTTAATGGGACTCGAGACTCGACTCCAATTATGATTTTAATAGGGACTCGACTCCTATTATGATTTTAATAGGGACTCGTGGAGTCAGCTTTGGGAGTGACTCAGGACTCATGAGTCACCATTTTGGACCAAGGATTCAGACTCGAGACTCGGGTCCAAAGACTCGTGACTCGAGACCAAGGACTCTTCAACATCCCTGCACTCTACACGGGACTGCCTTTGAAAACTTCAGAAATTTCAGCTTGTCCAGAACGCTGGGGTCAAACTGTTGATCAGGGCCAGTTATGGTGAGCATGTGACTCCCTTGTTGCAACATCTTCATTGGCTACTGGTCTGTTTAAAGTGCTGGTTATGACCTATAATGCTGTAAATGGCTTTAGACCAGTGGTCTAAAGACCACTGTCTCCCATATGAGTCTGCTCAGGTTTTAGGAACCTTGGGGGAGGCCCCCACCATCAGAGACACATTTGGTGGGGACGTGTGGGCCTTCTCAGTGGCTACCCCCAGGCTGTGGAACTCCCTGGCAAAGGACGATACTTTGTCTCCCTCTCTATTGTTCTTCCACTGACAGGCAAAGACCTTTTTTATTCAAGTGAGCCTCTCTCATGGGTCAGGTACTGTTTTTATTCTTTTCTTTTTGTGTTTTGTAACTGTATTTAATGTTTATGTTTTATTATTCTTTTAACTAAGTTTTTACTTTAACATTTTGGTTTTCATCTAGGGATGTCAGAGAAATCCACAACAGACTCCAATGATTTCGAATTCCTAAGAAGCAAAACCAAGGATTCCGCAGCCGTCTGGGTTTTCCTGAGCCACATGGATTAAGTGGATTTGTGGGCCATTAAAAAAAAAAATCCATAATTTTACACAAATTTAGTCATAGAAAAACACAAAAGAAAAAACACTGACCAAAAATGTGCAATTCCCCCATAGGCAAAAGCGTGAAAATACACATTTTTCAGGGATCTGCGCATTTTCAGGAACAGATTTGAGCAAAATCTGATTCCATCAAGGAGTGGATGACAGAATGGAAGATGGCTGACAATCCACGAAACATAGATGGAATGGACTTTACACTGTCCACACATCCCTATAAGCCACCTTGAGCATCGTTTTCTCCCATTTTCACGGGAGGGGCCCATTGAGGGTGTCTTACCCAAGGGCTCTCCAGAACTCTAAGCCAGCACTGAACAGAGGATCCATGACTGCGAGTGAGGGTGGTATTGCCCATGAAGAGGCTGTTGGAGGCCTTCAACAGTCTCCATCGACAACCACATGCCTGGACTTAGCCTTTGGTTCATTGTCTCCAGTCTTCATTCCAGTGGGGAGGTGGGCAAATGTCCTTGCATTTTCAGCATGGCATGCCACCTCCATTTCGTTCGTACCAGTGGTGGTTGAATGGTTCATGAGTCTGCTGGAGTGCTCTTTGACTTTCTGTCCCCAACAGAACTTTCTCCTCTGTTCTTCTTGAAGCGCATACGTCCCTTGGCTTGGTTCTCTTTGTCTGTTAAGAGAATTTGTGCCATCCCAGCCTTTCTGTTCTCTCACACTAGGATCATCACACACACACACACACACACACACACACACACACGCCCTTCTCCTATAATCCTTTATGCTCAGGCTTCTTTTCAGGCTCCCTGTCCTCAAAATCTCAGAGCAGTTCAGCCTTCCATTTTAATTTTTTCCCTCTTGTGGACTGCCATTCTCCACCACCACTCAAGATAGTGCAACTTGAGCTCTTTTCTTTTCTGTCTGAACCTTCATCAGAACAGATCTCCTAACATTTCATCAGCAGGCAATACACGGTCCAAGGACATAACACTGTCAATGTGGCTTTGAACTTCGACCAGAGCAGTTGCACAGAAAGACATGATCAAAACTTCTACTTCAGAAGTTTTGCTAAGCAGAATCTAGTCTAGAAGAGACAAAGAGCACAATACACTCTTTAAAAAATTTCTCTTTCTTTCTCTCTTTCTTTTCCTCCTCCCCTAAAACCAGCTCACAAGTTTGTATAACATGCTAGAGATCAATGTTTTGATATATATAAAAACAGACACCTCTCTCTCACACACACACACACACACACACTTCTGGATAGAGCCAATTTGTGGGTCATTAGAGCATTGTACTTGGGCTAGGAGAATTTGGGTTTAAATCCACACTGAGACATAAGCCTCACCGTGTGAACCTTGGGGGATCGCTGCCTCTCTTCCTATTCCACCTCACAGAGTTGTTGTGAGGCTGAGGAAGGGCCGGAGCTCGGTGCTAGAGCACCTATTCCGCATGCAGAAGGTCTCAGGTTCACTCCTCAGCATCTCCAGGAAAGAAAAGACCCCTGGAAACAACCCCTGCATGAGACCCCGGTGCTGCCAAGGTATGACATATCCTGGTAGTGCCTCAGTCTCCTTCCCTTCTGCTCTGAAGCGCCACGCTTAGATGGCTGAAATCGGCTGTCTAAGTACTTTGCAGAGTGAGAGGAGCATGGAGGCAACCTTGCCTCCCTGCTCCTCCCACCATCCATAGAATGCCCGTAATCCTCTGACTTCTGAGAGTTACAGGTGTCCCCATAGCATTGCGCCCTAAGGGGCTTTTCAAAAAGCTTAAGCGGCTGCAAGGACAGAATGCAGGGCCGGCGCTACCGCTAGGCAAACTAGGCTGTTGCCTAGGGTGCGTAGCTGAAGGGGGCGCAGAAACGCTGCGCTCCTCTTCGCTGCCGGTGCGCTCCTGCCCCGCCCGGCCGCCTCGCCGACAAAGGCACCACCAGGTCAGTGCGGGGGGATTGCGCCCGGAGGTAGTGGTGGGGCCGAGCCTGGGCGCCGCTGCCGCCGCCCCCCCACCCCCGCCCCCTGCTGCCACCGCCACCCCTCCCACAGCCGCCGCCACCCCCCACAGCCGCTGGACCCCACACCGCCCCACACCGCCCCACGCAGCCACCGGACCCCATCACCTACCTTCTCCGCGTCGCTTCCGGAGCCCCGGCCGCGCTCTGTTTTGGCGGGAGGAACCAGGGCAACAGGGCTTAAACAGCCCTGTTGCCCTGGTTTCCCCGGCCAAAAACAGAGCGTGGGGGTCCCGTCACATCGCTTCCTCCTCAGAGGAGGCGGCGGCCAGGGCGGGGGAAGGTAGGTGGCAGGGGGGAAGGTAGGGAGGCTGCGGGGGGATGGGGGTCCGGCGGCTGCGGGGGGTGGTGGGGAGGTCCGGCGGCTGCGGGGGGTGGTTTGCAGAGCAGGGCTGCTTTGCTCTGGAGCCCCCCCCCCACAGCACGAGAGGGGGGGCGCTAAATATAATTTCACCTAGGGCGCCAAACTGCCCTGCACCGGTCCTGACAGAATGAGATAAAAATGGTAAAAGAAAGGGCACACACACCAATCCCCCCCACACCCAGCCACTTCCTTACAGTAAGGTAAGTACAGAAGCCCTGCACCCTGAGTAATTTCTCCAAAATTCTCAGCATCCCACTGAAAGAGGCAAGCAAACAACCCTCAGCTGCCTCTTTCACAAGGGAATGAAGAGTTTGTGAAAAGGCAAATGGGGTTTCAGCAGAGCACTATTTACAATTGGTCTCTAGACCTCATGAAGGTGGGTTAGCATGTGAAGCATATTTATTTATTTATTTATTTATTTATTATATTTATAACTCACCTTATTTCCTGCAAGGAACCCAAGGTAGCTTACATAATCATCATCATCCTCTCCATCTTATCCTCACTACAACCCTGTGAGGTAGGCGTGAAGCTGAGAGTCCATGACTGGCCCAAAGTCACCCAGTGAGCTTCATGGCTGAGTAGGGACTAGAACCCAGATCTATCAAGTCCCAGCCCAACACTCTAACCATTACACTATGCTGACTCACACTGCCAAATACAGGCTGGCAACAGCATAGAAAGTATCTGGAAGGGGGCATTGATCTACCACAGCCTTGTCCAATGTGGTGCTCTCCAGACAGTTTTCAGCTTCCATCAGTCCCAGGGAACATGGCAATGGTCAGGAATGCTGGAAGATGGAAGCTGTAGTCCAGAACATCTGGAGTATATCTCCAGTATCAGAGGCAGTATGCCTATGTACACCAGTTGCTGTGGAACATGGACAGAAGTGTGCTGTTGCACTCATGTCCTGCTTGTGGGATTCCATGGGCAGCTGGTTGGCCACTGTGTGAACAGAATGCTGGACTAGATGGACCCTTGGTCTGGTCCAGCATCAGGGCTCTTGGTATGTTCTTATGGACGGCACCACACTGGGGAAAAAACTGATCTACCCTGTGTGTGATTTCTGTGGTTTGAAGTTAGCAGTTGCTTGGCCAGAGACTCACTATGCAAAATTTGTTCAGTCCTTGGAGCTCATTTAAACATTGAAATGCCTTGAGCTTAAATAGCTGGTTACGCGTGATGCATTCAGTTTAGCAATGACTTATAAAGTTAATGTGTATTTGACATTTTCTTGTAAATTACGGCTTACTTAAAATGTCTTCTTGATGGAAAGCTGACTCATGTTAAAATGTCCTGCACTGCAAAAGTTATTTCTCTCATTAATGCTGAGTTTTAAGTAGAGGACAAAATGCTTACCAAGTTCAAGGAATTATCCCAGTCACAATTAAGATGAAGCAGTGGGGAAAACAGTTCTCATAACATAACAAAACTAAAACCTCCGCACCATCCAGAGATCAGAGATCTAACAGGAATCAATAGAAGACCTGTCCTGACCTTCCATCTGAAAAAGGCCATAGGAGACATATTAAAAAAATAAGCAAGCAGAACTTTTAAAAGTAGCAAGGATGGTGGAGATGAGCATCACTAGATCAGACATCACAGCAGCACTTAAGAAAAGCCTTGTTATATCAGACCAAAATGTCCATCTGTAATGAGTCCCAAGCACAGCCCCCCTGCACTGCCTCAAGGAAGACTCAGATGAGGAAGAGATGCAGCCTGACTGACTCAGGATGCGTCTGGCTTCAAGCAGTGCAAAGAAATAGAAGTTAGGAACCAACCAGGATCAGTAACAAAAGCAAGGTTCAAAGGCAATCCAACCACACAGGGTCCTACAGAGAATATATAGTAGCCAGAGAATGCAAGTCTGGGAGCTAGAGAACAGATGTTGTTCCAGCAATTTTGAGTCTGAGCCTTCATTGCCCCACTCAGGGCACAGCTGCAGGTCATCAGAGTCACCTGAATAACGGTATACTCATGAGAAGAACATAAGAACATAAGAAGAGCCCTGCTGGATCAGACCAAGGGTCCATCTAGTCCAGCATTCTGTTCACACAGTGCCCAACCAGCTGCCCATGGGAAACCCACAAGCAGGACATGAGTGCAACATCACCTTCCTACCCATGTTCCCTAGCAACTGGAGTACTTAGGCATACTGCCTCTGATACTGGAGGAAGCATATAGCCAATCAGGACTAGTAGCCACTGATGGCCTTCTCCTCCATGAATTTGTCCAGTGTCTTACTAATGAGTAACCCTTTACACATGGCGAGTATTTATTCTTCAGTCAGGCACTTCTTTGCCTGGTGGTTGACAGAACTTGCACCTTTAGGCTCCTGCACTCCCTTGGACTAAGTGGTCACTCAGCTTCTGCCTCCAAACCAGAGAGGGAATTCTCCATGTCTTGCGGGAAAGATTTGAATGCCATCTCTGCCCCTTATCTACCACATGGGCCCTTGAAACAGGCTGCTTCTTCAAGACATTCAGCTCAAGGAGCTCTAGGTCATCCTCTGAAAAAGGATTCTTCCAGAGGGGTCATGACAGAGGGAACTTTCAGCAACTCTTCCCATGCCCTACCAGAATGAGGGTGTGGGCTTCCCACGTTCCTTGGGCTGCAAGGATGAGTTCTCAGTATCATCTCCATCTCCTCTCCCCTGCAAAAGCAATTAGTTTCAGAACCAGACACTTGAAAGAGCACAGCCAGCTCCTCAATGGAGCTGGGGCCAACTGCAGAACAGGCCTTGCCAGCCCTCATAAGGTTTCAGCCCTTTACTGAGATAACATCCCTCCATTGCCCACCGGCCACCATAGGAGGAGAGCTACACTCAGCTGAGCTCAGTGGAAGCTCTCCATGGCCTTGAGAAGGCCAGCCTGAGTCTGGACATATCTGGCCCAGTCAACCTGCATTCCCTCTAGAGCCTAATCTTACATAATGTGATACTGCTTATTGAGATCTTACTTAATGTGAACTTGCCTAAGTAAATGTGCTCTCACTTCCCTTCCAAGCCCTGGCGGAACAGTCTAGCAGCAGTTACCCAGATGATGATGATGATGATGATAATAATAATAATAATAATAATAATAATAATAATAATAATTATTATTATTATTATTATTATTATTATTTATTACCCACCTCTCCATCTAGATCGAGGCGGGGAACAGTAGAAAATATAAAATACATAAACTAAACAACACAATACATACTATTAAAACATCTTAAAACATCCTAAGAACATCTTAAAACATCTTAAAAACATCTTAAAGGCATCCTAAAATTCTGCCGGATAGGCCTGTCGGATGCCTTTGGGAAGCCCATGAGTGAAGGCATTGTGGCAATTTCCCTCCTTTGTTGCTTCTTCCACGGTCTGGTATTCAGAGATAGACTACTCTGACTATAGCAGCTCCGTTGCACTATCATGGCTTCTATTTATTGGTGGACCTAGATTTGGTTAATCCTTTTTTTAAAGCCAGCTAAATTAGTAGCCTTCATTATGGCTTGGATCCTAATGTGAGTCAACTTAGGAAGTCCATGGAAGATAAGTTTCTTATCCCTTCCTCGTCTCTGAAGCTGCCTTTGACCAAGCTGGGGGGATTCTCCCTTCCCCCAGAACCCCTCAGTTCTTATCCTGAATTGGACAGGAGCTCACCTAAACCATTTAGAGATGCCATGACTCCGGAGTCCAGCAGTGACCTTGATAAGGACTCAGAGGCTGAGGAACCAGTGGTGCCAGCAGAGGAGGCACTGGGGCCGAGCACCACCACTGCAGAACAGAGCAATGCTATGTCACAAAGGAGGGAGACTCTGAGGTGCCTCTTCTTCTGCCCTGCCAGGCTTTCACCAGCAGGGTGTTTTTTCATTTCTTTTCTTTCATTTTCTTTCCCTTTTACTTCCCTTGTTGGGCTCCCCCCACACCACCACTGGCCCCAGTGGGAGGGAAATGGACTACAACAGCTCCAAGGCTGGTGTGTAAATTTGCTGCTAATGTGAACTTGCCTGAGTAAGTGTGCTACCACTTCCCTTCTGTGCCCCAAGCCCTGGCAGAACAGTCCAGCAGCAGTTATCTAGATGCCTTTGGGAGGCCCATAAACAAAGGCATCATGGCAACTTCCCTCCATGGGGTGGCGGAGGGGGAATGGCGGGCTTCAGATCCTCAGCACCCCCTTTTTTGTCCTTTCCAAGGTTGGAACACTGACATCACAGAGGCAAGGTCTGTGGCAGACTGCAGTTTCCACACTCTGGGGGGGATGTTTGTGACTGTGAGGGCAGACATGATTTTTCTCTGAGGGTGCACCTCCTTTTACAACTTTGGAGAGAGGGATTCCTGCTCTGTCCTATGGCTCTAGTGATGCCCTTCCAGGGACCATAGGATCACAGTCTTGCTCTACTTTCTTTTCAAAATATAACATACAATTTCTGATTGGGACTTAATTTCTACATTAAAAAGCCCCTAAGGCTTGTCTGCTTATGGAAGATGTTCCAAACAGCTTTTGGATTTCTGATTCCCCTTTCTGCCTCTTTCCTAGGGGAGTGTACTCCTTTGTGAGCTGGAAAAGACATCTGCATAAGAATGGGCAGATTTATGCAATTAAAAACATAAATTAATCTGGGCTACCATAATTGCAGCTGAACTCAAAAGGAATGGATCCGATCGGATGGGATGGGGGAAAAGAGCAAGGTGTCCTGAAGTCTGCTAACTGCTGGATACATCATGCTGAAGGACAAATGCTAGAGAAAACCCACATAGCAGGGTAGTATTGTAATCAGCACTGTATTTGGTACAAGTCAATTTCAAATGACCTCAGTGGGGGATGCTGTCATCTCCTTTGGTCTGAAAAACAGGTGTGGTTTGTTTTGCCTTTGCTGTGTTAACGTTGGCTTTTCAACTCAGCTACCTAGGAGGGTCTCAGGAATGGAAAAACAAAAACCCGAGAGGCCTTGCACAGGAAGCAGAAGGCAAGACTGCAATGAAGAAGAGAAGGTTCCCGTCCTAATTTGAGCAGGATTGGAATTGTCAAGGCTCACAGTCACAAAGGGTGGATGCGAGCAAGTGCAGTTAACATCTTTCCGGTAGTGATGTCAATGAGACTTGGATTTTCAGAGGAGCCCATAACGGATTCAAATGAGTTTTGGACTTCTAGGAATCCAACTTGCAGACCGGCTTTTTTTCTGAGTCATGCAAATTCTGTGGACTTGTTGACCTTTTGAAATTATTTTTATAACTATTTGGGGGGGGGGGTTGTGCTAACATGCACTTGTGTTTATGCACATTGGCATTCACGCACACTTGCACAAGTGGGGAGGGGGGAATTCTTGTAGATTCCTTAAAAAAATAATCTTGTAGTACTGATTCTGTCAATTAGCGGACACTGGAATGAACAATCCCTGATAATCCATGAAACACAGACGGGATGGATTTAACAGAATCTGTGCATCCCTACATTTTATATTTTGGCCCTCGTCATCATGACAATCCCCATGACCTCACCCCCAAAGGAAGTCTGAAAATGCAAGCGGCTGTATTGATCCGTACCTACAAACCAGTTCTAGCTGTTTCCATCTCCACCAGGTTCAGGTCTTCTGTGGGGCAACAGAAAACAATTATTTGCCCTCTGCTGTATGATGGCCCTTCAGGGACGTAAAGAGTGTTCTCTTGTCTCCACACACACACCCCAGAGTCTTCTATTCTCTTTTAGCTAAACATTTCCAGGTCTGTAGAGTGTATAAAAGAAAGCCATGTTGAAGTAGAAACTGAAGTGTTTCTCCCAGAGGAGGAAACCCTCTCCTTATTGGACTCTATCCCTCCTTCCTATTCCCTCTTTAACCCATAAAGAACCACAGGTTCCTTCAACCTTTCCTCATAAGACTTGTTTCCCACACCTACTGAGTAGGTGAGAAAAACAGTAACTTCATGCCAATCCGGTTAACAAACAAAACAAAACCGTATTATTTGGCCCATAAGCATCCAGCTAACCCTAATCTGTGACGCTAGGGTGGGTGGGTGGCAGTGGCATGATAGCTAATTTTTGAGTGCTCATCATGACAACCCCCGAAGCCACACCTGCAAGGAGAGTCCAAAAATTCAAGCAGCTGCGTTGATCCAGTGATGTAGTGGTGAGAGTGTCGGACCGGGACTCGGGAGATCCGGGTTCTAGTCCCCACTCAGCCATGAAACTCACTGGGTGACTTTGGGCCAGTCACTGACTCTCAGCCTAACCTACCTCACAGGGTTGTTGTGAGGATAAAATGGAGAAGGAGGAGGATTATTTAAGCCGCCTTGGGTTCCTTGCAGGAAAAAAAGGTGGGGTATAAGTATAATAAATAAATAAATAAACAAACAAACAAACAAACAAGCAAGCAAATAGACTAACCAGTTCTGACAATTTTCTTTTCATCTCCCCCAGGAGCAGGTCTGCTGTAAGGCTAATGGGGGGGTCTTCATTGCCCATTCAAGACCAGGCCACCCCAAAATACTTTGCATTACTACAAGGAACAATCTATTGTTGCTTGGAACATTCATCTCTCTCTCTCTCTCACACACACACACACACACACCAGCTACTGTGAGAATTGCAGCTCAGCTCAGAGTGAACAGGGAGGTCCCGGGTGTGTGTGTGTGTGTGTGTGTGTGTGTGAAGTCAGCATCCCTGCTAATAAAGAAGTCCCAGTGCCGTGCTCCTGCAAGCCCTGGTGCCACTGCACCACTGGTGGATGGGATACTGAGAAGACAAGGAAGAGTGCCACCTAGGGGTGGAACAGGCTCAGATAGTTACCCCGTGGCTCTGCCCTCAGCTGGAGTCAGGACACAGCATGATGCATCCACAAGATGCTGCAGCCACACGCTCCATCCCAATCCAGGCTGGCCACAAGGGTCACCCAATTTCTGAACCCATTTGGGTCAGGGTGAAGGAGCATGCTAAATCCTACTAAATTTGGCCCTTGGTTCTTAAAATTTAAGTATGGATGAAAATCTGTTCATTTTGGTTTCTCTCCGTTTCTCATCTTTCCAATCTTAAGTCTGGTTCATCTCAAACCTTGAGAATTGCTCCAGTCTGAAGTTCGGTTCATCCCAACCTTTGAGAATTTTGTTTAAAAGTTCGTGTGAAAATTCATAAGCATTTTTCTGCACATTTCTCCTGGTACGTGCATTTTAATGCATGTTTGCCTAATATATACATTTTTTTTGCAAGCAATTTCCCTGATATGATGCATTTGTCACTCCCCTTTTTTCCCTAACATATGCATTTGCGTACACAGTTTTTTTTAATTGGCAAACTCTGTTGCAAAATTTGAGAGAAGTGCAAACTTCGAAGAATAACTGAATTTCAGTTCAGATAGTTGTCTGAAAGTGCAAAATTAGGTAAGTTTGAATTAAAAGGTGAACTGAATGAATTTCTCTCCCAGCTGCTAACTTCTCAAGCCACTGTCTGGCTGTCATCATCTACCCTTCCCACATTCCCACTTCAGCAAGTACGTACATTTCTACTTTAGTAAGCCACAGATCCTCCAAGATGGCCTGAAACGTCTTACAGAAAAGTGATTGTGTTCCTTTGTTGCTTTGAGAGAGGGGGGGAGGGAGAGGGGGGGAGGGAGAGAAAGAGAGCGCACCCCTACTTGGATCAATGCAAAGATAAGTCTTGACACTGGAGAATAAGTAATGGGATTGTGAGGAGATGTGCTGAAGGCTGTGCATTGTTTTCAGAGAGTTTCTATAAATATTTTAGACTACAAAGTTATAAAAGCCAGTCTAGGCATTGCTATGAAAATTAAGGATTCTAACTTGGAACTTTGGCAGTCACTCTAAAGAGGAAGGGCTCCAGTTATCTCAACCTTGTTTGATCGGAGAGGTTGCAGTGAGAGCTCCTGGGGTTGTGCAGTGTTTGGATTTGTCCTAGGGGGACCTGGCTGGGTTCAAATTTCAAAGGGACTTTTTGGCATATTTGTAGGGGTGTGGGGGGGGGGATGAAAACCACAGCGGGCTAAAGAAGTTCTTAAGGATGTCCAAGGCACTTTTGAGGGCAGGGGTCTTCCATTTTTAGCAGTCAGTGAGTCAGCAGCAGAAGCCTCCTATTTCTTTAACAGGTTCCCTCTTTGTAAAAAACAGGTTTTGCTGTCCTGCGAAAGTGGTGGAACTGATCGTCCGCTGATCCAGGACCATTCTTGCCCCACAATGCATCTGAGGAAGGATGTCACAGTGCGAGATCATGGCTGCGCCGGGGGGAGAGATATGCTGAGACTGAGCAAGGCTCCCTAGTGGCCCCTCCCCCTTCCCCTGTCCCCACCCCCTTTCCCCCAACCACTGATCGTTTGGCAGTTTCCCAGCTTTTATGCCACCCACCCCCCTTCTAAAAGGTTAAAATGTCTCTCCTGAGGCTTAATAACTAGCACGAAGAGCGTTAAGCTACAAAATGCTGGCATTTTTTGTATTTGGGCCACACCCCCTTGTGCCTTTGCCCCCACCTGCCACTAGAGTGTGGCCCCCGAGAGCTTCGCTGAAATTGGATTCAGTCCTCTGGCTGAAAGAGGTTCCCAGCTTCTGATCTCTGTCTCCTTCTATATCACATTTTTGACCTGAAAATTTAAAATGCAGAAGATTCATTCCTGTCATAAATAAATATTTCCCTAATTAGGAGAATTCATTTGTCAATACCTTCTCTAGTTGTGTGATTATGGCAGAATTTTAAGATGCATCTGCAATTAGTAGCTGATGTTCTGTGAAACAGCAAATGGGTATGAATGTCAGGGAAACAGACTCAGGGTACTATCCTATGCAAAAGTAAATCTCATTGAGTTTATTTATTCATTTGTTTTATTTCTATACCGCCCCAAAGCCGAAGCTGTCTGGGCAGTTTACAACAATTAATAAAAAACCATAACACACATAATAAAATACAAATAACAATAAAAACATACAATTTCATTACAAGTTTAAAACCAAATTTAAAAACCCAATTTCAAATGACAAATACTAAACAGTTAATAAACTAAGCCTGCAGCTGCCCCCTCCCGCCCCCATGTGCTATTTTGAACTCTTAAATATTAAATCCCTTGGCATAGGGAAAAGATAGTAAAGTTGGCGCCAGGCGGGCCTCAGTGGGGAGCTTATTCCACAGTTCGGGAGCCACCACTGAGAAGGCCCTCCTCCTTGTTGCCACCAACCGAGCCTCCCTCAGAGGTGGCAGTCGGAGGAGGGCCCCAGGTGTTGAGTGCAGTGTCCAGGTAGATTGTGGTTGGGAGAGGCAGTCCATCAAGTATTGTGGTCCTAAATCGTGTCGGGCTTTATAGGTTAAAACCAGCACCTTGAATTCAGCTCAGAAGCATATTGGCAGCCAGTGCAAGCAGGCCAGAACTGGTGTTATATGTTCGGACCTCCTGGTCCCAATGATAAGTCTGGCTGCTGCATTTTGCACAAGCTGCAGCTTCTGGACAGTCTTCAGGGGCAGCCCCACATAGAGTGCATTGCAGTAGTCTAGCTTAGAGATTACCAGAGCATAGATTACTGAAACCAGGCTATCCCTGTCCAGATAAGGGCATAACTGGGCCACCAGCCAGAGCTGGTAGAAGGCACTCCTTGCCACTGAGGCCACTTGAGCCTCAAGTGACAAAGATGGCACCAGGAGCACCCCCAAGCTACGAACCTTCTCCTTCAAGTGGAGTGCAACCCCATCCAGAACAGGTTGAACACCCTCCATCCGGTCAGAGGAACCACCCACTAACAGCATCTCAGTCTTGTCTGGATTGAGCCTCAGTTTGTTAGCCCTCATCCAGTCCATTGTCGCAGCCAGGCACCAGTTTAGCACATCCACAGCCTCACCTGCTGAAGATGAGAAGGAGAAATAGAGCTGCGTGTCATCAGCATACTGATGGTAACACACTCCAAAACTCTGGATGACCGGAGTTACTTGGGACTTAGTCCCAAGTAAACATGTATAGGATTGCAGTCTTACAGGCATAGAACAATCTTGGGCATGTTTATTTAGAAGCAAGTCCCTCTATGTTCAATAGGACTTACTTGAGAGTAAGTATGTTTTGGATTGCAGCCTTAATTTCCTAAGTTTAAAATCCAAAGCACAATTTTAAAACATTCATTGTTTGTCCCAAACAACAGCAGCACTTTGCAGTATATTAAAAAAAAAAAAAAAAAAAAGATGGAAGAGAAATGGCCTCCAATTTATATTTCCAAAGTATTTTGGCTTTTACATTTCAAGAGAAATGAAGCCATTTAAGTCAGGCCTAATGAGCATTAGGGAAATAAACCCCCTGCATTTCAATTTGTTGAGGAAAAGCACTTCAGCGTCTCCTTATTATAATTTATTATTTATTTTAATTATTTTCTAATTGCAGCAAAATTTGCATTTTAATAGATACCCAGATGATTGAGTAGAACATAGATTTTTTTAAAAAAATATCCAGATTATTATCAACGTATTGGTAGAGCTTTAAAATTCAGCTTAAATGTCAAGATAATTCCTCAGCACCAACATCTTTTTCATGTACACAACTGAAGCCTGTTTATTAGGAAATGATTTAAAAAAAACAATCCACTGTTTTCCCACAATACATTTTGGATGGTGCTGAAAAATGCCATTCCACTTTCAACAATATTGGCAGTCTTTCTGACAGCACTGACTTAGGATGCAACGAGATCTTGGGGTTGTAGTGGACAGCTCGATGAATGTCAACCCATTGCGCAGCTGCTGTGAAAAAGGCAAACTCCATGTTAGTGGGGTATAAATAGAACAAGATGGATACAGGTATTTGATGCGTATTGTGCCCTAGAAATGAATCCACATGTGAGGAGCAGGGGAGGCTGGTGACTCCTATGTCAGTGGGGCTTCTCATCTATTGCAGATTTTATTAGGAAAGGAACTGGAAACAAAACTGCCAAGATCATACTGCTTTTATACAAATCTATCGTGTGACCACACTAGTTGGAATACTGGGTACAGTTCTGGTCACCACAGATAAAGAAAAGGATATTGTAGAGTTGGAAAAAGTAAAAGGGCAACTAAAATGATCGACAGGCTGGAGCAACTCCCCTGCAAGGTGACAGCAGCTGGGATTGTTTAGCTTAGAAAAACAGCGAGTAACAAATAAGGGGAGACATGATAGAGAGTAAGAGGTGTACAAAATAATTGTGCATGTGTAGAGAAAGTGGATAGGGAGACATTTTTCTTCCTCTCTCATAATACTAGAACCCAATGGGGTCATCCCATTAAGTTGATTGGTGGGAGATTCAAGACTGATAAAAGGTAGGACTTCTTCACAGGGCACATAGTTAAACCGTGGAATTCACTTCTACAAGATGTGGTGATGTCCACCAATTTAGATGCCTTTAAAAGGGGATAGGACAAATTCATGGAGGAGAAGGCTATCAGTGGCTACTAGTCCTGATGGCTATATGCGTATGCACACCAGTTGCTGGGGAACATGGGTGGGAGGGTGCTGCTGCACTCCTGTCCTGCTTGTGGGTTTCCCATGGGCAGCTGGTTGGCCACTGTGTGAACTTAATGCTGGACTAGATGGACCCTTGGTCTGATCCATCATCAGGGCTCTTCTTATGTTCTTATATTCAATCCTATACCCACTTACCTTGAAATAATCCCTGTTGCACTCAATATGGGACTTACTTCTAGTAGATACAGATAGGATTGGACTTTATTCACTTAAATCACCCTAATTTGTCCTCACAATGTAATCTCACAGCCAGGTCTCATTGGATTCACAGGTTTGGATCTAGATTCAGTCACACTTTGGGTAGACCCATTATAGATTGCCATTTAACATGTCCCTCTAGGAACTGTACCTTTGTATGCATTTAATTGCAAACTGTTTCGTGGGCCAATCTTGGCTGAAAAGTGGGGTATAAATAGAACAAGATGGATACAGGTATTTGATGCGTATTGTGCCCTAGAAATGAATCCACATGTGAGGAGCAGGGGAGGCTGGTGACTCCTATGTCAGTGGGGCTTCTCATCTATTGCAGATTTTATTCTGAGCTCATCTATCAGCTTTTATTCTAATAGATGTCTCTCCTAAGGCACTCCTAGTGGAAGTAAGAATTTTAAGCTAAAATATGCTGTGGTTTGTTTGTTGCTGCTGTTTGTATTCTCACCCTGCCCCCTTTCGCCTTTTAGCTCTGCCCACCACTGGAATGTGACCCCCAAGAGCTTCTCCCAAACAGAATTTGGCCCTTGGGTTGAAAGTGGTTCAGCACCACCCCTGTTGTAAATAGACCTCCTTTGGGCAATAGAACACAGCATTGGTCTTCTCCTTGAGCTATTGTTGCTTCTAATGACCTAGGATTAAAAATGAGGGGAGAGAAGAATATTCAGAATGAAATTTCTAGTATCTGTGAGTCTGGCTATATTCCTGGCAAGCATCCAACCTCTTTAAAATTAATTGTGTAGCAAGGTCAAAATGGTGAAAGAGGAGGATGAGTGGTTGGAACTTGAAATCAAATAGCTGTAGAGCTAAATTCTGTCTTGCATAGGCTGGCTAGGCAGTACCGGGCCATTAATCTTCCCTTATCAAAATTCTACCCCTACAAAGCTCAGATCCAGAAACTCCACAGTTCTTGTTAAAAACTTAATGGGACAAATGGCAATGAAAATCGGAACACATTACACAGAGCTGGCCCAATTTGGCACAGGCAACCCAAGCAGTTTGTTTGGGCCAATAACTGTATTGCCTGATATTGGCACACAAAGCACAGACCCAAGCTGAGAGGGACCTGGTTCACCCCCATAGTGGCTGCCATATGACCCTTGTGATTTTGCTGATCCAGGACTGGCAGGGAAGTGCAGCACTGGAAAATTCACTCCATTTGAGCGCAACAGACTTTTGACACATTTCTGACCCAACGGTGAAAAGCAGGCCAAGTTGGGGAGGGGGTAGCTTCCACAAAATTGCTCTATATATTTGCACAAATTTGGGCCAACTCGTTAAATTCAAGTCGTCGTTGTTCTTGTTCCTGTTGTAGCATTTAACATGAGAAGTATGAAAGCATCCTCCTCTCACTGCATATGCACACACTCCACCTTGGCTACCTTGATTTTCTGACAGTTAATTTCAGATTTATGCAAAATTTGGGCTTCCACTCCGCAATTTGCACAAATTTGCAGAGCAGTGGCCGATATATTGCACAAATCTCCCCGGCTTTAAAACAAAACAAACAAACAAACAAACACATTGCTGGTTGGAGCATGCTGGGAGTTGTAGGATGTTTTTCTGTCTAAACATGCATAGGTTTGCACCCTTAACTAACCAACTTGCATCTGTGCAAGGGCACATTTCATTAGTAGAATGAAATTCTGGTTTAAAAAGTCTCTGATTCCATCAATGAGTGGATGACAGAATGGAAGATGCCTGACAATCAACAAAACACAGGATGGGTTTAACAAAATCTGTACACCCCTACACTGGGACAAGGAGGTTTAAACTTCCCCTCCTGGTGTGCTGAGATCCCTTTGTGCATCTCTTCTTGCCACTCCCTGCTGCCCAGATTATTAGTCCTGGGCACAGCTGAAGTGCCTTTCCAGCATTCATCAGTTGGACAGGGACAGGGAGATGAATCAGATGAGGAGTGGGGACTCTGGGGAGGGGCCCCGCAGGCCACACAGAAGTTGAAATTCATTTATTAATGCAAAATATTTTAAAGATTACTTTTCAATTGAAACCAGAGGCTTTTCTATTGGGAATAATGGACAGTCAGCTAGAAGGAAGGTATGGAACTTTATTTTTATACATGACAACGGCAGCGAGACTATTATATGCACAGAAATGGAAAGGTCCAGCAGTGCCTACGACAGAAGAATGGTTGGTCAAGATGCTTGAGCTGGCAGAGATGGCCAAACTCACATCATTAATCAGAGAAAGGACAACATCCATGTTTATTATTGAGTGGAAACCTCTAATTGACTTTTTGCAGAGACTGGAAAATAATGATTTGTTTGTTTGTGGATTTATGGAATAATAAGTGAATTTGGGACAATGGGAAGAAAGAGATTTCTCATTCTGATTATCGAGTAAGAAAAATAATTAAATCGGAGAAGTTGACCAAGGGCTGATGTGGCCCACGGCCCACTGGTTGCCCATGTGTGGCCTGGGCAGGGGAGATGCTCCAACCTGAAGACCTGGTGGCTTATCACACACGGCCGTCATTCACAGGGCTGTGAGCTTCCGTTCTAGACCCAGCAGCCCCTAACAAACAGACACCTCCCCATAATGCAGCCTTCCCCTACCTGGTGCCCTCCTGATGTGTTGGACTACAACTCCCATCACCCCCAGCCAGCATATCCATTGGCCAAGTCACACACCATACCTTATGCAGGGGCAAGCCAAAATGAAATACAACGGATTTAAAATGTGACAACAGGTTGAAGGGGGCAGAAAAGTCCTGAGTCAAAACAATGGCACATTTGGACTAGTATGGCCAACCTTCACCAGTAGCCAGGGGAGGCTGGTGACTCCTATGTCAGTGGGGCTCCTTTTCCATTGCAGCTTTTATTCTGAGCTTTATAGGCACAATCCATGATGCTCCATGGTGGTGAACCTATTTTGGGGGTGGAGTACAGCACCATGGATCGCTCCTATAAAGCTCAGCATAAAAGCCGCAGTGGATGAGGCGCCCCACTGACATAGGAGTCACCAAGCCCCCCCCCCCCAATAGCAGCTCTGGGTGTCTCTCTTCCTATTCGCACAGCTGAATTTTTTAATAAGAGAAGTCAGGAGTTGAACCTCATGCATGCAAAGTATGTGCATCGCCATTCAACTATGGTCCCGGTTCCTAATAAAACTCTTAGGTTACTGGCGCATTTGTTTATTGCAATTCATACCTCGTTACTCCTTGCTGAGAAAAATCCTTTAAGGTGAGGCTCGTTATGACTTTTCCTTTAATGATGGGGGGACATCCAAGGCCAGCCCATGACTCCTTGGCTAAATGGGGATTTGAATCACAGCCCAAGGTCAGCACCCTTTTAGCCGGCTCTGCTTAATTTATTTTTCCTATAAGAAGATAAGACACTTTCAGGCACAACTATAAACCAGGATTACTCAAAACTTTTTATGAGTCTAATCACATATTTTTACAGTCACTGTTCTGTGTCAAATAACCTTCAAAATCTGCTTCCTTCTTCTTCAAATGTGTATTGGCAAAATCAATCCAAACAAGCACAGCTGTAAGTATAAAGATTTACTGTTCGTTATAAAAGCTACTTTATATTCTCCTGGAATTTTGGCAACCACCCTCCCAGGGCCCAGCTGCCTTGCCAAGATTTTCACTCAGTAAGCAAGCAGGCATCTGAGTTTTCCCCTTTCATGTCCATTAATAGCTATGGACCTTTGGACAGACACAGCACAGCAACAAACCCGGATTCATCAGCAAGCACACACACTGTAAATATCCCTGTCAATTTCATCGTCCCCATGCACTACTTGGGTTAGCCCAGCAGACCCCTATTCCCTACCTGTCAAAGATCTTGTCAATTTCGTCCTAGACTATGGCGCTCTCCCTCCCTTTCCTTTGGGAAGTGCAGAAGTGGATGATGATGAAATTGACAAGCTCTTTGACAAGTATGGAATAGGGCTCTGCTGGGCTAAATGAACTAGTGCCTGGAGAGGATGAAACTGACAAGGATATTTACAATGGGAATACATTAATACCTTGGATTGCAAGTAACTTGGTTTGAGAGCGTTTTGCAAGACAAGCAAATTTTTAAATGTTTATTTATTTATTTTTGACTTGATATACAAGCAACCTCTTGCAATACAAGTACTGTAAAATGGCTTAAATTAAAAATCTCTGTACAGATTTTTTTTGGGGGGGGGTTCATTTTGATATAAGAGTGTTTTGGATTACAAGCATGTTTCCGGAACGAATTATGCTCTCAATCCAAGGCATGACTGTACATAGTGGGCAGGCAGACTTGCAAAAGACCACCGATAAAAATGAATAAATAAAACAAATTATGACCCCA
Source organism: Shinisaurus crocodilurus (assembly GCA_021292165.1). Taxonomy (NCBI): domain Eukaryota; kingdom Metazoa; phylum Chordata; class Lepidosauria; order Squamata; family Shinisauridae; genus Shinisaurus; species Shinisaurus crocodilurus. The sequence continues at coordinate 42,233,079 of CM037882.1, read as the reverse complement.
TTTGCACAAATTTAAAGATTAAACACACACACACAATATCCCAGGAAAAATGTGTCTGTTTATTTAATGTGTGCACCCCCCCCAAAAAAAAAGGAAAGAAAGAAAGAACATTTCCAGAATTGGGGGGGGGGGGGAGAAAATCTGCTACAGTCCGCCACTGCTTATCAGAATGGAAACACTGTGAAATCCCATTGAGCTTAAACGGAACAGAATCCCCAGTGCTGCACATACCTGCTTGTCCCGGAGCTCTCCGGCACACAGGGGCAGCGGACCAGGGGGACCAGAAGACTCAGCGTCATTGTCAGAGCATCCACCTGGCTGCCAGAAGACCCGTTTTGCTCAGGAGGGAATGCCTACTCAGGAGGAGGGGAAGTCCCACCTGCAGACAATGGGGAAGCAGACCCAGCTGCTACTGTTGAACCAGGAAGAGAGGGAGCTGCTGCTGACAGCCCTCGGTCTTCTCCTAGAACTCTGCTGGGTTAACAGCTCCTCTTGGGCTACTGGCTGCTCACAACCATCTCAAGAAACCGTGAATATGCTTTTACTTCTGTTCTAAGAGTGGCTTGATGCTTAGCTTACCTTTAAATGTTGTGACTTTTTTTGGATATGTTTGAATGGGTCTACAGTGTTGTCAAGGTGGTCTATTAATTAATTAATTAATTGATTGATTAATTATATTTATATATCCCACCTTTTTTCCTCTTGCAAAGAAACCAAGGTGATGTACATGATCCTCCTCCTCTCCATTTTATCCTCACAACAACCCTGTGGGGTAGGTTAGGCTGAGAGTTGGTGACTGGCCCATAGTCACCCAATGAGCATTCATGGCCAAGTGGGGACTAGAACCCAAGTCCCGAACCCAAGTCCAACACTCTCACCACTATGCCACACTGGCTCTCTAGAAATGTACAGGGCCATCTCCCCACTCCATGCCATCATAATGATCAGATTTCTGATTCAGCTGCAGTGAATTTTTTTCTTTCAAGGTTTGATTTCCACTGTGAGAATTGCTATTTGAGGGCATGGGAATATTTGCTGCCCTTCTTCTTCTTCTTCTGGGTTCTTGTGCATTTTTTTCACACCTGTTTGCAGCCTTTGCTATTCCAGTCTTCTGCTTGAGGCAGGGGAAGGGAATGGACCAGAACAAGGGTCCATCTAGCCTGGCATCCTGAAGTATAGTGGAGCCAGGGCTCACCCGGCTGAAGCCCTGGGATTTTTTTTATTACCAGGGGTGATGATGATGCCACCTGCTTCCCCACTCAGGCTTCCTTGTTCTCTCTGAGCCTAGCTGCAATCCTCACAGTAACTGATGGGGGAAATGGATTTTTCCAGCAACACTATAGTTGTGAGTTATCGTTGTAAGGTGAAGTATTTTGGGGTGGCTTGGTCTTGAATGGGCAGTTAAGGCCCATTAGTTTTACAAAAGACCTACATTTTATCCTGCTTATCAGAGAATTATTGTCTCCCAAAGGGCTCACATCAACAAAAGAGGGGGGGCTGCCCACAGGCTTACAAACTGAAAAGGCAAAGACACACAAGGAAAGGGAAGTGGGGGGGGGGGGGAAGGAAGAGGAGGGAGAGCAGTTTTTCCAAGGCCAGAGTGAGGTGGTGAGCTATAAGCGGACATTTAAACGCACTTCAGGCCAGGCTGATCTTCCCTTGCTGGGGCTCTTGCCACTGGTGGGTGGCTCTTGTCCCTTTGGCCGGTGGATGGGGCCAGGCCGCTCTTTCCCCTTCCGTCGGCAGCCCCAGTGGGGCAGCTGTCTGTTGGAGCATCTGAGTCTTCTTTTTGGCAGGGAGGGGGGTGTGAGCTCTCCGCAGCTGCTCCTTCTGTGGCCAAGGGATGGGCCAGGTTGGTCTCCTCCTTGGCCCAATGTCACTCCTGGGAAGCCGGAGGTGCAGTCTCCTGGGGGCCACTGATTCCCTGGCTGATAGCAAGAGCCAAAGCGTGTTTCCCTTCTGCTCTCCAGCCCCAGGGCAACATATAATACTGACAGAGAGGGATGAATGGATCAGCACAGTTGCCTGTATTTTTGGACACTCCTTGGGAGTGTGGGTATGGGGATTGTCAGGATCAATGCCTACACTTCAAAATTTACCACTGCTAGCATCCCATTCCCCCAAGGGACAGCCAGTTCCCTCCAGGAAACCCAAAGGCAGAGCATAAAAGCAACAGCTCCCTTCTGCTGTTGTTCCCCAACAACTGGCTTTCAGTGGTAGGCTGCCATTGAACATGGAAGTTCCATATACCCATTGAAAGAACATAAGAACCTTGCTAGATCTGACCCAAGGCCCATCTATTCAAGCGTTCTGTTCATACAGTGGCCAACCAGATGCCTACTGGAAGCCCACAAGGTGGACATGAGTGCAACAGCACCCTCCTTCTTATATTCCCATTTATTTATTTATTTATTTATTTATTTATTTATTTAATTATTATATTTATTAATTGCCCATCTGGCTGGCCACCTGGCCACCCTGGGTGATGTACAATTAAAACAATACAATAAAATATAATAATTAAAACAGTATCACAATTCTTTTAAAATCCTAACCCACCCCATATTCCCACCTGAATAGCCATGTTTTTAATGCACGGCGGAAGCTCATCACGGAGGGGGCATGGCGAAGGTCACTAGGGAGGGAGTTCCATAACGTGGGGGCTGCCACAGAGAAGGCCCTCTTCCTAGTCCCCACCAGCCTGGCTGCTCTGGCTGATGGGATAAGGAGAAGGCTGTCCGTGACAGATCTTGTTGAGCGGCCTACTTGATGTTGCTGGAGGCGCTCCTTGAGATAAACTGGGCCAGAGACGCCCAGTGCAACTCCTTAAGCACTGGTGTGATGTGATCATGCTGGCAGGCTGCCCTTAATCAGGCGAGCCGCCACGTTCTGTACCAGCTGAAGCTTCTGAACCGTCTTCCAGGGTAACCCCACATAGAGCGCATTACAGTAGTCTAGGCAAGAGGAGACCAAGGCATGAACCACTTATGGGAGGGAGCAGATGGTTAGGAAGGTAGGCGCAGCTGCCGTATCAGATGGAGTTGATACAGTGCTGCCCGACTCACAGCTGACACCCGAGCCTCCATGGACAGCTGGGATTCTAGAATGACCCCCAAGCTGCGGACCTGGTCCTTCAGGGGGAGATGTACCCCATTCAGCACCAGGTCAACATCCCCTAACCTCCCCTTGTCTCCCACCAGAAGTACCTCAGTCTTGTCAGGGTTCAGTTTCAACATGTTCCTTCCCATCCAGCCACCCACTGCCTCCAGGCACTTGGACAGGGTTTCAATGGCCAACCTTGGTGAGGACTTAAAAGAGAGGTAGAGCTGCGTGTCATCCGCATATTGATGACACTGCACCCCAAACCTCCTGATGATAGCCCCCAGCGGCTTTAGGTAGATGTTGAATAGCATCGCATCGCATTGTAACTAGTATAAGAGGCATACCACCCGGTACTGGATGTAATATATAGCCATCATTGGCTAGTAAATATTGATAGCCTTATCCTCTATTAATTTGTTTAGTCCACTTTTAAAGCCATCTCAGTTGGTGGCCATCACTAGGGCTTGTGGTAGCAATAGCAAATTCCATGGTTTAACTCTGCACTGTCTGAAGAAGTGCTTCCTTTTATCTCTCCTGAATTCAGCTTCATCATCACTGGTGGCCATAAATAGGCCTCTCCTCCTCTAATTTCTTCTTTAAAACATCTAAGTGAGTGGGTATCACCACGTCTTGTGACAGTAAGTTCCAAAAACATTAGTTACATATGCAGTATGCCTATGTACTCCAGTTGCTGAGGAACATGGGTGGGAGGGTGCTGTTATATTCAAATCCTGCTTGTGGGATCCCATGGGCAGCTGGTTGGCCACTGTGTGGCTGTATGCTTCCTCCAGTATCAGAGGCAGTATGCCCATGTACACCAGTTGCTGGGGAACATGGGTGGGAGGGTGCTGTTACACTCAAATCCTGCTTGTGGGATCCCGTGGGCAGCTGGTTGGCCACTGTGTGGACAGAATGCTGGACTAGATGGACCCTTGGTCTGGTCCAGCATCAGGGCTCTTCTTACGTTCTTATGTTCTTACGTTCAGGCAACTGGGCCATGTCTCTGTCATATTAGGATAGACCTCTAAATGCATTGAATGCAGCACAAGGGACCGACAGCCACACTTGGAAGTTGCATGGCACATCTCGACATGGATGTTGCTCCTCTCTGTTGCATGACTTACAATGGGACATGCGTTTGGATGTGCCTGCCAGTGAAAGGAAGCATCAGCCCCAATGCTTTAGCAATGAGGACTTTCTCCTGACCCAAGGGGTGAAGATATTCAGGAACTGCCAGCACCCTGTTTCTGCCACTTGTTCTCTTGCCCTTCTTGACAATAATTATGCACCTTTTCACCAAGGGGTGAGGGGGAGAAATACTGAAAAGTGGGAGCTTATTTCACATGGTGTTGGCACTTAGCCACATATTTCAGAAAGAAGCAGCCAGGAACTAGGAACCAAGAGTTGAGCCACATAACTGCGAGTTGGAGCATCTGACTACACAGTTAAGTATTCTCATGCTCAGGGCTGGATCTGCCATCCAGGCTGACCATTGGAACCTCCTGCCCTTTGGTTCTGCTTATCCATTGTACTATGTTCTGTCTTGACCCTCAACTCTGACTCCTACCTGCTTCTCATCTCCAACCTTGGCTTGATCCTCGGTTCTGATTCCTGCATGTTGTCTGGCTCCGAGCCATGGTGTGCTCCTCAGCGCCAACTCCTGCACATAACCCCAGGCTTCTGGTTCTTGTTTCCTTGCGCAACACTGACCATTGCCTATGGCTCAGCCCTGATTTTTTTTTTGATTTTTTTTTAATTTAATACATTTTTATACCGCCCAATAGTCGAAGCTCACTGGGCAGTTTACAACAGTTAAAACCATAAAATACAATATAATATAACTATAAAATTTAAAACCATAGATTAAAACAAACAGCAAGGCTAGCAGCAGTTCAAATTACAGCAAATTACTGATAGCCATGGAGTCAGTGAAGGGGTGAAGCCAGGAGTCAAAGTTGAAGAACACACTAGAACCAGGAAGATGGTTGTTCAAGTCAAATCCCACCCCACATAGGAAACCCTTCATAGTCCTTCCTATCTATGAAGGTCCAACAGCCAGCCTCAGTGGCCAGGGTCAGTCCAGAGCCTGAGAATACTTCACTGCCCAGGCGGAGCATGTATGTATGTATTGTTTACAGTATTTTTTTTACCTTACTCTGCATCCCAAAAAAGGCTCACAAAATGGCTTATTAAGATTAATAATAAGACAGTCCCTGCAAAATATGACACACAAGGAAAAGGGATTGGGAAGGAGGAGGAAATAAAGCAAAACTCAGGCACCAGTTCTTAGTTGCCAAGTTCTTATAGATGTTCTTTCAGGCAGAGAAGAGTGAAACAGGATCCCTGCAGCTGTTCCTTCTCTGGCAAAGTATGGGGCTAGGTTGGTCTCCGCCTTGCTGTGATGTGTATCCTGTGAGGCAGGGGATGCAGCCTCCAAGTGGCCCTTGGTTCTCGTGCCAATTCATGAGGCCAGAGTCTGCACTCCCAGGGAACTGTTAGTTGGATGCACAGAAGATGACTGCAGTGCAGACACAGCCAAGGTTTCCCATGTTCCTTACAAAGGTGGGGTGGAAATATTCAGAAACTGCCACCACCCTGTCTCTGCCAGGTATTAAGCTGTTTCCACCATACCCAACCTGGCCGATTGACGGAGTGCACTTTTCAAGTTTAATCGATCCTGCCAATTATATATTTCTCTAATACGTGTGGGTTGTGTTAAAAGAGAGCGGGCTCCTGAAAAACACTTAGTGTGGAATCCAGCATTAATGGAAATAATTCAATCTTATTACAAATTATAGCACAGCAACCAGAAAATGTATTTGCAAGCAATTACTGAACAAACAGAAACAAGCAGAGAAAGTGCACTGCATATTAAAGAATCAGTACATTTAAAACCATAACCCATCATAAGCTAATGAATTACCACCTTGCACAGCTCCCTGGGAATATGAAGGTATACCCATAGGTGGAGGGCCTAAATAAAGGAGATGCTGTTGTTTTAGTTTTGTGTGCTTTTAAAAACAGAATATGTTTGGAAGCAGGTCAGCAGCTAATAGTCCTCCGTTTCACCATTTGGAGAGCAAAAGTTATGGCCAGGAATAATAATTTTTAAAAATGGCTACAGTTATGAGCTTGAGAGGGTGTCCAAACTGGGAGGGGGGAGAAAGGGGCCTCTGAGGGCATATACCCAATTCATGGCTAGTGCCAGTTGAGCCCCCTAAGCCCCTACCCAATTGGATTACCCGAAAGAGGACAGCTCATCTCTTCACTACCTTGATATTCCCTGTGCTTCACAGACTGGGCTCCAATCTTGTCCTTCACCATCATCATCATCATCATCATCATCATCATCATCATCATCATCATCATCATCAGGCGATCACTTGTGACCGAGTAAGATTGTCTTCCAGGATAAAAATTAACAAAAAGGAAATTTTAAAAGGAGGAAATTCTAAAGAAAATTGTGTAGACTCTAGCGATGGGTCCGTAAGTGACTGTGGAGGCCAATTCTAGATCCACACAGCTTCCCACAGTGAGGACACAGGTTACCAGATAGAAGATGGTCCTGTAAAGGATTCATTTGACGTGCTTTTCGCCTAGCACGTTTCTCCCTTTCACCTTGCACTCGGGCTTCTTCAAAGTCCATGGAACCTTTGTGAAAGGCCAACCTCCATTTAGATCGTTCATGGGCCAGAGCTTCCCAGTTTTCGATGTTTATATTGCATTTTTTTAGATTAGCCTTAAGAACATCTTTAGACCTCTTATACTGACCACCGATATTCCGCTTTCCATCCTTGAGTTGGGAATAAAGTAACTGCTTTGGGAGACGGCAGTCACCAAGGATGTGGAGGGACTCCTTCCTTTGCCTGTAGACTGAGACTAGAGTCCCCAGGAATATCCAGCTTCCCTTGGCCAGTGCTGCTTGGGTGCCCTATGCCCCCTACCCAATTGGATGACAGGAGCTCACCTCATCACTTGTTTGGGATTTGCTGTGCTTCTCAAACTATACTCCTGTCCTTTGCCACCAAGGGGGAGGTGGTGGGAATGCCTTTCTTGGCCAGACAGGGCATCCTGAAAGGTGCAGCAGCATCCCCTTGTATGAGGGTTTCCTTAGAGAAGGAGGGATGTCTCCTGGCAACTTCTTTTGCAGCTCCCTCTATTCCAGCAGCTTTGGTAGCTATGGGTTCCCCATTTCCCTTATCCTGTCCATTTGCCAAGGTCTTTCTCTTCTCCACTTCTACTCTACAGGAAAGAGCCTGTAAGAAAGGTGAAACAGTGTGATATAGTTTCAGTCAGAACAAATATGAAAAAAAATGGTTTCACTTTCTAAGAGAGACAGCTCTCACTTTAACTCAGGGTTGGAGTTCATAGATTTCATAGATCATAGAGTTGGAAGGAGCCTACAAGGCCATCGAGTCCAACCCCCTGCTCAATGCAGGAAACTAGAGGAGGGGTCTCCCATCCAAGTAATAACCAGGCCTGACCCTGCTTAGCTTTCCACGCTCAGACAAGCTGTGCCAGCATAAGCCACATGAAGCAGTCTATTTCTGGTCCATGTCAGTTTCACATGCATTAAATCATAAGCCCATTCTGTCCAGTTTCCACATCCATCTGCATTTTAAAAAAAGAAAATAAATTGCATGAACATTTGCATTTTTTTTCATGTGCAAATTTACCTAGCACAAGCATTTTGTATGTAATTTCCCCTAATGTGCACATTTTTCAATGCAGTTTTTGAACTGAGAACTACATCACAGCATCCATAGAAGTGTGCAGTCCAAAGGTTCCATATGCATCTTAGGGTGCAATCCAAACATGTGCCCTTATTTATTTTATTTATTCATTTTTATTTATTCATTCATTTTCTATGCCTCCCAATAGCCAGTGCTCTCTGGGCGGTGTATAACAATCAATAAAAAAAATACAATAAAATACGGTTAAATATAAACAATAAAAACATTATAAAAATTTAAAACCAATTCTAAAAATTTCACAAAAAAATAAAACAAGTTAATAAAACACGATCGCTAAAGCAATTTACCACCCCACCATATACCATTTAATTATTAAAAGCCTCAATGTAGAGGGCAGTCTTAACCTGGTGCCGAAAAGCAGAGTTGGCACTAGGCAGGCCTCAGGGGGGAGCTTGTTCCACAGTTGGGGGGCTACCACAGAAAAGGCCCTCCCCTTAGGTTGGTTCACTTAAAAATCCAGGCCAAACAAAATTATCCTCCATCCCTATTTAATCTTACAACTCTCTCTTGATTTTGTTCACAAAGCTCCGATTACGCCATTCATTATCCAAATCAGACCTCTCCTCCTCCCAAGCAGAGGCGTAGCATGGGGGGTGCAGGGGGGGCCGGCCGCACCGGGCGCAACATCTGGGGGGGGCGCTCGCACTGCAACGCGCACACGGGCGTCGATCAGTTGGCCGGCCGGCGGCCTCGCTCCCACTTCCTTGTGAGTAGGCAGAGCTGGGCGCAAGTCTGGCGCCCCCTCGCGCGCCTCTTCGTGGAAGGCGGACTGGCGCTTTAAAGGGGCGGGGCGGGGTGCCCCGCCCTGCGGCTCGCGCTCCCGTGTTGCCCAGCGGCGCTGGAGGCGGGCTGGAGTTTAAATCCTGCCGGCCAATGGGGAGCGCTCCGTAACGCTCCGGCTCCAGGTTTGAAACTGACGACGACGCCACCGCTGCTGTTGCTCCTGCTCGCGATGTTGTTTCCTCTTAGCCGTTGCCGGCACTGCCCCCGCCCAACTTCGACGGAGCGCCGGCAGGCCGGCAGCGCTAGCAGCGGGGTGCGGGAGGGCGCGGGGGATGAGCGCGACGGTGCCCAACAGAGGGTCCCGGCCGGCTGGCCGCGGCGGCGGGGCTGCAGCAGCGGGGGAGCCTGCCGGTGGCGGCAGCAGCCGTGCGGCGGCGGCGTCGAAGGAGAGCAAGGCCATCCCGGAGGTGCTTATGGACCCGCGCAGCCGGCGGCGCTACCGGCTGGGGTGCTTCTTGGGCAAGGGCGGCTTCGCTAAGTGCTACGAGATCACCGACGTGGAGAGCAAGGAGGTCTTCGTGGGCAAGATCGTGTCCAAGTCGCTGCTGCTGAAGGCGCCGCAGAAGGAGAAGATGTCCATGGAGATCGCCATCCACCGCAGCCTCCAGCACCGCCATGTGGTCGGCTTCCACGGCTTCTTCGAGGACAGCAACTTCGTCTTTGTCGTCCTCGAGCTGTGCCGGCGACGGGTAGGCCGCCATCTTGGGCGACGGGCTGTCCCGAGGGGCGCGGAGGAAGGGCGGGCAGGCTGGGCGAGTGGCCGCAGCTCTGGCTTGGCAAGGGTGTGGGGGCTGGGTCCCCCAAGGTGGCGATGATGACGTCTCCGCGGGAGGGGTGCTGAAAGTATGTTCCTGGCTGTCTGTGCATTGCCTTCTGCCCTTTTGGGAATTGTGCACATTGCCTGCACCATTCGGATTCGGTAACCAGGTCTAGCAACCCCACCCCACCCCCGCCCAAATCAGGGGTCGTTCTTCTCCATACAGCCTGCGCCTTGCAGGCTGTGGGACCTCCCTTATTAGAAAGTACAGCCACTCCAGAAACTGAGTGGCCCATCAGTTGCAGGAGAAATCACTGGGTTCATGCCTAGATGCCTCTACTTCTACTAGTCTACTCCTACTAGTCTGCATACACGATGAAAACAGAATCTTGGCTAAGTATTATATATTGCCACACCCTTGGCTTCAGTCTAAAAACAATACAATAGGAAAGGGCTCACCCACCATACACAAAATCTCTCCACCCTCTGCACCACGAAAGCATCCCGCAACCAACACCTGGGGGAATAAGTGCATCTTTGCCTGATGCCGAAAAGATGGCCGTGTTGGTGCCAGGCAAGCTTTCCTGGGGAGAGAGTTCCATAAATGCGGGGCTTTCCCAGAAAATGCCCATTCCCGAACTGCCCCCCTCCCACATCCCTCAGGGGGCACAAAGAGAAGGGCCTCTGAAGCTGACCTGGACAAGTTCCTGTGGGGTGAGGTGGCCCTTGAGTATTGGGATCCCAAGCCACACAGGTTTGTAGATTAAAAGCAGCCCTTTAAATTTGGCTCAGAAACAAATTGGCAAATTGGGTTAGTAAACAGGGTCTTGCCTGTGCTATATCTGTGCATGTGAAAAATGCTTCCTCATAGTGTACTTCAGCTGCCGCCCCACCCAGTGGAGTGATCCTTCAGCAGCAGGCTTAAGCCCAGTCTTGGATCATCTCCAGGGTATGGTTCCATTTTGATGTTTAGTTTTTGTTCTTGATATTTTTTGTCGTTTACGATGGTTGTGAGACGACATATAATAGCATGGCCCATGCTAGGTTACTACATTTGTAGATTTGTATTCATAGACCTGCTGAAAATGTGGAGAATGTGTAATGCATGTTCGCACTCAATAAAGTGTTTGAAAATAAACTTGTATTTAGATGCATTTTACTTTAATTACATCAGTATTTTCATAACAAACAATACATGTGCTTAGGGGGTAAGGGTTTCTTTAACTAATCTAGTGGAAGAGACTCGAGTGCTAAAATCCACGGGTTAGGGGGCGCAAATTACTTGCCTTGCCCCGGGTGCTGACAACCCACGCTACGCCACTGCTCCCAAGTCCTTCAGGTATCCTTCTCATCCCTCTTTATTCCATCCCCCCAACTCATTATGTGCCATTTCTGTGTCTTAGAGAGCTCCAAGGAGGTTGTTTGGCCTTGAACAAATGTTAGAGAAGCAGCTGGCCAGTAACCAACTCTCTTGAGATGCCTGTTTGGGAAGAGGAAGCGAGACTGCAGAATTACAGAAAAAGGGCAGGCGAGCCAAGCATGGTCTGCTGTCTCCCGGCAAAACTGAGCAAGAACTTCACAGAGCCTTTGACGTCTGAAATACATTTGAAATTTAAGTCTGGTCAATGGTATCAGCTGGAGAACAATAGACCTGAGCTGGCAACAACTCTTGTGATGTCAGAGTGCCGAGCGAAAGCATGTTTTACAAAGCTTTGGCAAACACCACCAAGCTCTCATGCCAATGCAACCCTATCAAGAGGATTACACGGAACTGTACACTTCTGTGTGACACTGACATTTGGAGAGAGCTTTTTATGGTTCACACATTTCCATGAGCAGGTCAAATCATTGCCTAGTTTTTGAATGGTGAAATCTGTTTAGCAGCCCTGTAAAAGTTCTGTAACATGGCTGAACTGTTTTTCCTGATGATCTGAACAAACTTTCAGCTTCCTGTGCCCTCCCTCTCACTGTATCCATCCATCCATCCATCAACACCTCCCCGTGCACATACAGCCCTTTCACACCACTTTAAACCAAGACATGTATACACAAGACAAGATTTCATCACAGGGCCAGCCCTACCGTTAGTGAAGCAGTTGCCTCAGGCAGCAGATGCTGGGAAGCGGCAGCAAGATATTGGAGAAGAGAGCTGGGTGCTGTGCCATGCCACATATGGGCTGCTCTGTGCCCCCTAAGTTAGCCTGCTGCCTTCAGCTGCCATGGAGGAGGATATCCCATCATCAACACTGAAGGCAGATTCATCTGCCAGTCCAGTTGGCATGGAATGGGAGGGACACCGTCTTGTTCTTTGCCTCAGGAAGCAAAATGTCTTGGGCCAACCTTGTTTCATAATCAGAACTTATGCCACACTATGCCAGGGGCCCTCGTAGTCCCAGCATCCAGTTTCCAACAAAGACCCATGGCACAAAATCAACATCCCAGGAACTGGCCTGCAGAGGCACACCACTGCCCCTGGACACGGAGCTCTCTTCTGCCCCACCAGGCTCATTCCAACAAGATTCTGGGTGTCTCTGGGTATCCAGCATCAGAGCTCTCCCTCTGCTATGGCAGGTAGGATTCCTCTGCCAAACAGCCAATTAAAACCCAGATAGCAGCAGAAAGAATTAACCTTCGAACAAGAGTGGAGCTTCTTCCCCTGAAAAGACCGTTAACACTTTTGCAGGCTTGTAGATATGCACCTGCCTGTTCACCTGCAGTGAATCAAAATTGCATCTGGGAAACCAGTCAAGGACTATTTACAAAAGAGAATGAGGCTTTTTTGTTTGTTTGTTTCTTTTAGGACACCCGCAACAAATATAGGCATGAGTGGGCCAGTAAATGTTGTGTAAGGTTGTAACATTTCTGGGATTACTTAGAATGCTAGTACGCCGCATGGAGGTGGATTTTGGCTGCCCTTCTGTCTTCATTTCCCAGCTTGCTTATTCATAGCAAGTAGGCAAGTCTCTGTTTTTAATCTGTCCTCCCCGTTCCAATTGCCTTCTCTGCATGGCTTCACATTTGCCTCTACGATCTTAATTTCCCATCTCCTTCCAGCTCTTTATAACCTATTGCCATTTTTTGCTTTATATTCAGCAGGCAGAAGCAGGCATTTCCATCCCAGCGGGCACGAGTCAAGTGCTTCTCTCGGTGGGTAACCAAATTCAGCAAAGGTGCTGCTGCTGAGTGGCAAGAGATGAGGGGTGCTAAGAAAGGAGAGGAAGGCTGCCCAAGCCTTGGCTCACAGCTTCTGACCTCCTCCCCTTGAGGCGGTCAGGAGCCAAGGGCCTAGCGTGGGCCGATCTTGCTGTTGCTCCTGTCTGGTGCGTGTGGTGAGAGAGAACTTTTTCTCCCTCTCTGTACATGGGGTCACCCAGTGAAACTGATGGGCAGAAGATTCAGGACAGACAAAAGGATGCATCTTCTTCACATAACATCTCATTCACTGACAGAGCTTCCTGCCACAAGGTGTCGGGATTTCAAAGGGGATCCTAAATTTATTTATTTAACAAAATTTATGAATCACTTATGATAACAGAAATTTCTAAATGATTTGCAAAATAATACAGTATTTGATCATGCTTAAATTAGGGTGGGCGATCTCCCCACCACCCGACTCGCTGGGTGCTTGCCGAGCGCTGCCACACACACACCCTGCCAAGCTGGACCAAAAGTGAGCGCCAGCTGAAGCACTCGCTGGACTTCCGGGTCCCCGGCGGTACACTTTTTATGTTGAAAATGGAGTAAGATACGTTAAAAGTGGGTGCGATTTGCGTAACTTGCACAAATCGCGGTCATTTTAAACGTATCTTATGCCATTTTCTACATAAAAAGCGTACTGCCACCGGGAACCCGGAAGTCGCTTCCCTGGCTCGGCTCACGAGAACGTGAGTCAAACTGGGGAAGCAGGTAGGCCAAGCAGAACTTGGGAGGTTGAGCCCAGCGAGTTCACCGGACTTCCACCCCCCAATACAGCTCAGCGCACATCCCTAGTAAATGTCATATATTATTTTACTTTATACAAAAGACAAGATTACCTTCCTGGGAATGCTGGTCAGAAAAAAAGTATGTTTTCAGCAGGCATCAACAACTCAGAAGAATTGGCACCTGCCTAATTTGTAGCGGCTGGGAGTTCCAGAGAGTGGGCACTACAATACTAAAGCCTGAGCCATCATGGATTGAACTTCCAAAATCTTGGGCACCATGAGGAGGGCGTCTCTTGATGAGTGCAGCAACCAGATAGGCAGGTAGAGGGTCAGACAATCTGTTAAGTATCCTGGCCCTGAGTTGTTTAGGGCTTTGGAAACAGGGCTGGTCCAGCAGCTGGAGCTAGTGCAGAATGCCACAGCTTGGCTGTTGTCAGAGCTGCCCCTTTTCAGCACACAACTCCTTTGCTGAAGGAACTGCACTGGCTGCCGCCTGTTCGCTACCGGGCCAGCTTTCAGGTTTTGCTGCTTGGGTATAAAGCCCTAAACAACTTGGAGCAAGGATACTTGAGAGAGTGCCTTCTCCCTTCTTGTCAACCTGCCTGGTCACTGAGGTCATCAGATGGCATGCTCCCTGGGGTTTCTGCATGGACCTATGGCCACACTGAAGAAGAGCCTTCAGTGTGGTGGCTCCATCTCTGTGGACCTCCCTGCCTCTTGAGGTCAGGCAGGCACCAACATTGTGTTGTTTCCAGTGCCTCCTGAAAACATCTTTATTTCAGGAAGCCTTCTTTGGTTGATTAGCCACTGTTATAATTGATATTCTGTTTTTAATATTGTGTTTTATTCTTTTTATCTTTTTTGTCTTTTTATTGTTCACCACTCCAGAATCTGTGCAGATGTGGAACAGTATATAAATGTTGTAAGTAAGTAAGTAAATAAATAAATAAATAAATAAAATAAAATGATGATATTATTACAAAAGAAGAAGAGGAGGAAGAAGAAGAAATCATCCCTCCAAACTGCTCCATAGTTCTTAGTAGCGCTACAGAGTGCTAAAATGGAGAAACATTGCTTGCAAACAAGCTAAATTTGTCTGTTTTAGCACTCTGTAACTTCTATGGAGGACCATTTTTTAAAAAAAATCATTGGGGAGGGTGTCAGGGGGCAGTGGGGATGACTGGACCACACTGTGTGTGTGTGGTGGAGGGCACATGTGACCCAAGGGCTGCATAAACCCCTGGCTTACCCTCATTCTCAAGATGGAGATGGCAGACTGATTGAGAAAGCCTGAGCTGAAAAAGAACTTTTTACTCAAGGCTGGAAAAAATGAGGAATGGAGAGAAACTAAGATGGGCAGATCCATCCATCCTTAGTTGCCTCTCACAGCCCCAGGTTTACTCTCCTGCCCCACAAGATCATACCTCATGGAGCAGATTTGAGCTTCACATGTGTGTGGAGGTCTGCTTTACCAATTGATTCGCTGGCTTCTGTTCACGCCTATTTCCAGGGAAGAAAATAGAACTTTCTATCTAGCAAATTAGTGTAATTTTCAGAGGCATGAAATTGCCAGATGACATGAAACCAGCGTTACAGGGTGAAGAAATGAATCAAATGTCGAAGACACTAATTGGCAAATGACACATTATCTGCTTCATTTGATGTCCTTTTACCGTTAGATATTTCCAAGTCTGGCAACCTTGATTGGCATGTACTACTTTGCAGGAGGAAGAGTGTTTTTTCCAGTTAATTATAACCACAGATTCACAATTTGACAGTAGGGAGTGGGGGGGGATCTATTTATCGTAAAAGAAAGTCACTGTGGATTGAATTATGAGTGTTTTATGATTGTGTTTTTCTCTCCCTCTTTCATAATACTAGATCTTAGGGGCCATCCAATGAAATTGATGGTCAGTGAGTTCAAACAAAATCCTGATTTATCCAACACATCATTAATTTATTGTACTTACTGCCACATGATGGGATACAGGTCTATCAATAAGTATTAGTCATGATAGCTACATGAAACTGCCAGATTCAGAGGAAACTAGTCACTGAATACCAGTAATTGAGGAGCAACAGCTGGAGATGGCTATTGTGGTTTTCCTGGAAGCATCTGGTTGGCCAATGTGGGGTGCAAATGCAGAGTTAGCTGGACCCTTGCTCTGGACCAGCACAGGGATGGGGGGGATGGTTCATTTTCCATTTTAATGCAAACTTCCCTAATTCCACACTTTTAATACCACTATGTGAAAGAAAACTCAGTTATCCTTTGAAATTCACACTTCTCCGAATTTTGCAATGGAGTTCTCCAATCAAAATGTGTACAGAAATGCATATATTAAGGAAAATGATGTTGAAGAATGCATTCCATTAGGAAAATTCC